>VUQJ01027622.1:7189-19371 GCA_015108635.1 Andinoacara biseriatus | reverse complement strand
TAATAAATTAGAAGATGCTCATCTAGCTTGGAAAAAGAGTTTGCTGCTCTGTTAAAAAAGCCCTCCGTAAAGCTAGGACATCTTACTATTCATCATTGATTGATAACAAGTTGTTAAAATCCAAAAGAGGCTTGGAACATGCTAAAAAGACATTTTGAGAGACACTGTAGCACATAAACTGTTCTTAAAGAAGAAACATTTTACATGTGAAATGAAAAAAAAAAAAAAAGAAAATTTAAATGATCATTTAAAACAAATGAAGAACTGAATGATCAGCTAAAAGCAATAAGTGCTGTAGAGGAGCAGACTGGGGTTGAACTTCAGCCCAGAGCTTGGTTTGGAGAGACCTTTTATTCAATCTACAGACAAACCATAATTTTAAAACAAGAGAACCGGAAGTGAAAGATGAGCAGCAAAGGGGGAAAAAGCATCTGAAGGTCAAAGGTCACTCTTTGAGGATGAGAAGGTTCACATTTTGGACAGGGAGGACAGATCTTTGGCAGATCCTTTCCCCCGCTTACAGTGCTGTCCTGAGCTCCCTCCCAGACGTCTCAACCCCCCATTCACACCTTTGTTCCAGTGACTCCAACAGGCCACATGGAACAATGGAGCATAGTCCTTTATTGGTTTCAACTGAAACCACTGATTGAAATGACCCCCCCCCATTCACACCTTGGCACATGTGTTTAATCCCATGAACAATAGAGGGTCATAAACACCTCCAGGGGACTACGCCCACAGGGGTTTAAATACCTGGGTCTCTCCACCATTTGGCTGAGAACTGAAGAAGCCTTTCGGATGAGAGGAGAACCGTCTTCAAGAAACAAAAAGAGGTACAGTTGCCTTTTTCAAGCTCCAGAGACTATGATGACCTGGATGACTGAGAATCTACACAGACATCATTGTAAGTTCTGTGTAAGCTCATCATTCACTGTATTTGTTTAATTTTATTAAGATTCATCTGCAGCTCTTCATTTCTCCAGCCAGGATTTCTGCTTTTAGTTCTCACTGTCACTTTTACAGGATGTAAAACTAACGTGTTGACAAAGTTCTGCTAAAAATAAGCAGAACTTCACACTGAGAGCTCATTTCTCACTCTGGAAAAAGCACTTGGCAAAGCAGACTTCACTTAAGCCTAATTAGCAGCTGGTTTTTCTTCTCACTAGGTGTCGTTTGCCTTGAACTGTGAATGTTTGTTTCTTGCCTTGAAAAAGATCTTTGCATAAAACATCCTGTTGTTTGCTCCAAGCATCTTGGAGAACTTGTCTCTGTGCCTTCTGCCTCAGCTCTGAGCTTTACTATCTCTGTATGAAGCCATGATGCATGTAAGACGATCTTCAGCCCGACTGATTCAAGCTGAAGTTGTGCACAACATGCATGAGAAATGTCTGAAAGGGCGTTTGGTTATTAAACATTATACAGTTAAATGGTTTGTTAATAATAAAAAAAATAGTTATAACTATTATACTATACTTGATGCTATACATCACTATAGCATCGAAATAAAGTTGATATTGATAGATTTTGTGCTTTGGATAGATGTGTGATCACATAAGCACCTCAAGTATTCATCTTTTTCTCATCTATGGCAAAATATTCTGAAGTGATTCTGCAGGAAAATGTCTCCATGTATTCAAACAGAACTATTTGTCTCAGTATGGAAATGTCAGTTTTTCAGGCTGTGAAGTGCAGATGCTGCATTTAAAGTTTGAATCTGTATCATCCAAACTCTGATGTTATCGTGTCCTTTATTTAATCTGCGCTGGACAAAAAGGACCTGGATCCAGAAGGATCAAACAGCACATAGATTTATGGATCTGTCCTTTATCCAGGATGTTTATGGAGAGTACAGGGAGGTCTTACTGTCACAGATGCTTATATAATGACATCCACATGAGACTACTGCAACATATCCGTTAGAATATAAGATTCATTTACACTCCCCTCCAAAAGTATTTGAACATTGAGGCCAATCCCTAAATTTTTATGTCCCAGCACTTTTGTTCAGAAGAAAAATGGGCGGCTTCAGACCAAATGTGCTTCTTCTGAACTGTGTATCAGATCCAGATGTAAACACCTGGAAATAAAAGCTGAGCTGTTGCTCCTTTGTCTCATATTCATCTTTTGATGTAAACCCAAATGTTTTCAGTCTAAAACATAAAGGGATTGGCCTCACTGCTCCAAGTCTTTTGGAGGGAAGTGTATCACAAAGATCATGGAGGATTTTCAGGAAACTGTCTAGTGAAGCACACAAATGATAATATCATGTTCACTGATCTGACTTGGTGGTGTTCTCCAAAATATTGCTGGACAAAGAAGCCTGTCCTACAGTTTTCTTTATCTGTAGGGTTTATAATATAAAGCATAAGGTTGTGCAGTTATGGTCAGAGGTTTCCTTCCCCTCATCATGGCCATGAATGTGTCATTTTAGGCTTTGAATGGTTTCTGTCAGCTGTTCTTTTTCCACAGTGGAATCTTTAATGACTTTATAAAACAAGAATCGGATGCTCAAGTTTGAATTTGTTTTGGATTGTTTCTGATTCACTCACAGTAAAAGTGTCAAAGTGCAACGTACAGACTTAAATATGGAAACAGACACACTTAAATCTTTTAATAAGTTATGGTGAAGGTTCTACAGGCTCCGGTACCTTCCCATTAGTGATCATGATCAACTCCAGCTGGTAGTTTCTCTTTGGACTGACCAACACTAAGAACAATGGGAAAGTCCAAGGAACTCAGTCTGTGAAGGTTCTCATCATCCAGGTCACGGTCGTCTCTGCAACTTCAAAAAAAAAAGTGACTGGACATCTTTAAGTTTTTGAACAGTTCACATTCTATCCAAAAGGCTTCTTCAGTTCTAAAACCAGGAGACTCCGAGGTATTTAAACCATAGTGAGGGTTGTTCCCTATTGGTCCATGTGTATTATCACATGACCAATAGAGTGTGACTGGGTTTGAAGGATACTGGGATGTCAAGCTTGGAGAAAATTCTCCGACAGTCCTGCCACACGCGGGACGACGAGGGTCATTTTGTTCGTAATTCTCATTCTTCCTCGTTTGTATTTGACCTTCGTTCTTGTGCACATTTGCTGATTGGATGAAAGCCCAGTGGGGATAACCACGTGTTTTAAGAGCTTTCTTTACATGCATGTGTTCCTTTTGTTTCCCTTCCGCCTCAGAGGGAACGTCTTCAGCCCGGTGTTGCAGGGTCCTTATCTTCCCAGGTTTGTGTTACAGTGGGTGGTGGGAGTCAAACCCGACCACCACAGACCAGCACCTACAACCCACACGCTAAGCCATGAATGTCACCTTACACACACCCGTGAATTATTGCTTCCATGATGTTCTGTTTGGCTTTTGTGGAATAATTCTGCCTCCTCTGTCCTCAACACAACACTTGATTGTTACTTTTGTTTGTTTTCTTGTGTATCTTGTTTCAGTTTTTACTTCCTGTCTGTGTCCCATTCACTTCCTGTTTCACAGCAACACTCTCCAGTACAAATATAGTCCTGTTTTGTTTTGGCTCCATTTTTTATTCATTTATCTGTTGAATTTTTTCTCTGTTTTATCTTAAACTTGAGTTTGTGTCGTGTAGTTGGATTCTCCTGTATTTGGGGTGTAGAATGTTTTCAGGGTTTTTTTTTTAACGTCTAGCTTCAGTTTGTAGTTTTAGTTAACTTTAATGACCTTCGACAGATGCCCCTCAGGAGTCTATCTGCTTTATAATCGTTGCTTTCAAGTTATGTGGCTTTAATATTTCAGAGTTTTGTTTGAAGTAGTCTCTTTACAGGAGAGCAGGGGGAAAAAACAGCAGTGCCCAGGTTTCCTGTGGGTTAGAGATCAAACTCACACCTACACCTGTAATTTCACCAGAAAGCTCAGAGGCCTTCGGACCAAAGCCCTGCAGAGAGAGGCAGACGTGAAGGAAGGAGTTTTTAATTTTCATCCGCACCATGAATTATGTTTAATTCCTGTGAGGCACAATTGTTAAATGCAAATAAGCGCTGGAGAAAATGACGGTATAAAGAGTCCCGAGGAGCTTCTGTGTGTTCTCGTTGCATCTCCTGAAATGACCTTTACTGAAAAGCTCCACCTCAGGCTGGAGCCACACACTTTCTGAGGATAAAGGATTCCTGAGGAGCATTCCCACCTTAGGAGTGATTAATGAAACTTCTTTCCACAACTTTCAAGGGAAAGTGACTAAAACTTATCTCAGGGGAGACGGTGGAGCTGGCATTTTTACAAGTTGTGCGTGGGGGCATGCAGTGAACTGGATTTACAGAAGGCAACAAAATGTTCTCTCTTAGTTTATCAGAAGCTGGAGAACTGATGAGTTTGTATAAATGCCGAGCTTCCTGCACTGCCGAATAAACGGCAGGTAAAGAGTCTGTGTTTCCACGTCCTTTCTCAGTGTCCATCATTTTCAAATTCTGCTTTGATGGAATTTTCCTATTTTATAATGACAATGAGACATATTCACATATATATTTGTACTCTGAGTAATACACAGAAAGGAGTGTGTATTTATGAAGGCATGGAGGGAAAAGATAAAGAAACTGATAGAGGCAGATGATAGATTTCTTCTTCCTTCCTTTATTTGTAGCAGAGGCTGGCATCGTGCCCAGACACGCAAATCTTAATTAAATGGACTTAAACTGTTTGTTTCTCTGAGGATAATGAAATTTGGGTTGCTGCAGAGGGGATATGTAATTTTTTTTAATTTAATTTTTTTGTTATGTTTTCATCCATTTCATATCTTTCTCCAGTCTGACAAATTGCTACATTTAATTTTATTCTGAAGGTTTTTGTGTCATTTAATCTGTGATACACTCACTGAACAGACACTGAGTCTGTCTCCCGAATCTCCTGAATTTGGAAGCAGGAAATTCGAGGTCATCCAGGCCTTTATGTCTGTGTCGTCTGGCTTCATATGACAAAGTTTGAGGACTTGTAAATCTCACATTTTATTCCCAGGTTTCCATAAAAACATCAGTGCGATCTTTCTGTTCCTGCTGGCTGCTATTAGAGTAAGAGCTGCACTCCGAAGTCTGTCCCTGTGGATGAATTGTGTGGTTTAGGAAGCTCCTTATTTTTCCAGATATTGATCTTGTAGCATTGTTCTGGTCAATATCAAGAATAAAGCAAAGATTCTGACTTTATCTAAAGTTTAAAAAGGGAGACAACAAATTCTGTGTCTGTTCAATTTAACTTCACTAATATGAAAATGAGCTCAAAACTCTTGGATCAAATCAGCAGCCGGGAAAACATCGACATCTGCCAGACCTCCCCAGGAGTTTATCCTGTGATAAACGCTGCTTTCAGGCAAGTTCAAAGCTGTGTTTGAAATAAATATCTCTACCTGGGAGCAGCACCAACAGAGCCTTCGGTTTATACAGGACATATTTCTCCCATATGTGGAGCCCAAACACGGCTACCGGTCTCCCCTCTGCAGGTCAAACTTCACACCATTTTCTGTTTGACTCGACGACTAATGGAAATATTACATGCAAGACGCAGAGACCACAGAGCAGTGTCAAAAAGATCAAATGGAGCTGCAAAAGCTGAGATGTCCTGTTACTGAAAAGCTATCTCAGGATCCACCTGGGGCCACATTCACAAACATTCTGCAAATACTCTTAAACTTAACCTAAAAATCCAGGAAAGAAGTCCAAGTTTGAGTCTGGAAGCTTAAAGTAATGGATTGAGATAAAAGTTTAATGCCACAGAGAGAGAGCATGGCTGGTGGAAAGTGTAGACAGACGGTGACAGAATCACTGATAAATATCTTTGCTGACAAATAGAGTGCATGCATTTTGTGCCAGTTTTTATTAGCTGAACGGGGAGCATTGCTAAATCGATGGCTGAGAAGCTATTTTGGGTTAAAGCATCATGTTTCCTACAGGTGTAACTGCACTGAGGACTAATGAGGAGCTAAAGAAGGTGATAAGAGTTGGTCTTCATGGGACACGCGCTGGTGCAGCTTTTTTCATTAAAACTGCAAAATTTCCATTAGCCTGATTTTTTTCTTCAATGTTGGGAGAAACTTTGAAGAAAACATCATTAAAGAAAGGTCAAATCTAATCAGGGCTGTGCAGCGCAAAAAAAAAGACCAATTGCATCAATATTGCAATTTTCACAAATTGTGAGTCAGCAGAACAAGTTAAACACAAAGTCCATCAGGACCATCATCTCTGTTTGGGATACATGAAATAAAATAATCAATTTCATTACATTCATATCAAAAAGAAGCAGCCCTCTCCACCAATAAGCTGCAGTGATGTTTCCTGTGTGACTTTATCAGTTTGTCACATCACTGTGGAGGAGCTTCGGTCCTCCCTCCTCCACAGCTTCAGCTCACTGAGGTCTCTGGAGGTCCCACCACAGCATTCAGTCCGGCTGAGCTCTGGAGTTTGGGCCGTTGCAGCATCTTCATTCTTTTCTCTTTCAGCCGTTCTGCTGGAGATTTGGTCCAAGCTTCAGCTGTGGGACGGACAGCCTCAGATGTGCCTCTAGAATAATTTGGGATACAGAGGAGCTCCTGGTCCACTCAATGACTCCAAGGAGCCAAAATCCTCGGGCCTCCTCCTCCTGCTGACAGCTGCTCTGAAGTGTTTGATCAGGATCCCACCAGGGTTGTAATAGTTTTGGATTTTACATTTTATTTTGTTTGAACTTTTTTTCTCTAATTCAGTTAGTTTTCATTCGTTTTTAGACCAGTTTTGCTCGTTTTTATTAGGTTTTATTTGTGTTTAATGCTAATTTTTAGTTTAGTTTTTTTCATACTTTGTCAGGTGCGAGATTCAAGGTGGAAGAGTAAATATTGTGCAATGAACTCAAGAACAGAAGATACAATTCAAAAAATTGTATCCAAATGTTCACAAGACAGACGCATTACGTGCCAAATGTGTTCAACATTACGGACACACATGAGAAATCAACAGGGAGAAACTCCCAATAAAGTTTAAAGTCACAATACAGTTTCAGTTAGTTATCATTTTTTTCCTTTTAATTATTGTTTTTATTTATTTCAGTTAATGAAAATGGTTTTTTTTCAGTTTCAGTTTTTGTAATTTCGCTCGTTTTTGTTAACGATATTGTGAGATCGGCGACCTCAGACTCATCTCTGCCTCTTCCCAGCCCGGTGTGAGCTCACCATATGAAGAAGGGCATAATCACAGAAATTAAACTTTTTGCTAAAGTTTTCACACACTCAGCATTTAAATTTGGTGTTTCTCTTTTCTCTCCTCTTCCTCCTCCTGTTGGCGTTTTCCATCGACTGCAGCAAAATGTGATTAAGAGTGAAAGGAGAGATTTTTCTTCATATTTGTGACGGTGACGTGAACATCTCTGCAGGAAACACCCTGACATGAATGAAGATGAGTGGCCTCCTCAATGCCGCACACTGTCGCATTTTTCTGCGTTTGACCGAGCATGCAAACGGCTGCTTGTGACACATCCTCTCCTCATCAGTTAAAGACACTCCTGATCTTAATTATGTGTTTTTCAGGTTCAGGTTTTGCTGTTTGATTTATGAGGCTCGGCCTAAATGAATCACTCACAATTAAAACACCAGGATTATTGCTAAGTAGGCCTGTCTGCAATTACTGAGGCATCTCATAAAGACACAATTTTATTTCCTAACAGGAATAAAACTAAGATCCAATTAAAAAAATTTCAGGCACATCCTAATGAGGCATTAGTTACTGGATCTCATCCCTAAATCGGTTTTTATTCTAAATACCATCCAGCATCATTAGTGACTAAATCTGCTGAGGGCAGCTCCCATCATTAGTGGACCCACACAGGCTTCACACATGAATCTGTCATGAGTCACAACAGGATCAACCCCTGCAAAACCACTCGGCTCCTACAGCCCTGCAAATCCATATCAGCGCTAACAAGTCTGAGCAGTGATGAGCATGCGTGGTGATGATCCAAATGGATTAAAATGTTGACCTGATGAAGGTGTTTGATAAAGTAAGAGCTTTACTGAACTGAATGGGATTTCTCTCTCTGTACTTTGCTGTTTAATAAAACAGCAGCAGCACATCTGCATATTTATTCCCCTGTTGCTGTGCTATCTTTTAGCCGTGTGCCTCTATGTGTTCTTATCTCTGTGAGAGGATTGCTATACACTGCAGAGAGGAAAAATCATTCGACGAGGCTCTGCAGAGCAAACATAGATACTCAAACTCAGCGCATATGTGCAGGAAATCGAGCAGAATAACAAATACAAACACAGCAGGTACGCTCTCAGCTGGATCATTGCACAAAGCACAA
The DNA here is from genome assembly GCA_015108635.1 of Andinoacara biseriatus. Classification (NCBI taxonomy): domain Eukaryota; kingdom Metazoa; phylum Chordata; class Actinopteri; order Cichliformes; family Cichlidae; genus Andinoacara; species Andinoacara biseriatus. The sequence goes on along the minus strand of VUQJ01027622.1, from coordinate 11,091 downwards.
CACACCAAACTGCAAATGGCTCATTTTCTGATTTGAAATCAGTACTGGAAACAGCAACTTTTCATTCATTTTCCTTTTTGCGCCCACAGATTTGGTGCTGATGCTGGTGAAAACAATGGCTGGAGATCACGACCAAAATGCATAATGAACTTGTGATCTTGTTCCTTTTGAAATGGATGCTCAAAGTCACTTTAGTACGTCAAGATGGCAACAAGATGGAATCAGTCTGCTAACAGTTTGTGACTGAATGGGATCAGGATGGAAATTTGTGCCAAAATGGTAAAAATCACAAATCTGTTGCCATCTACATAAACAGAAATTCACATTAACTTCAGAGTCCAGCAAGAAACTCAGATTTGAATCAGAGATTCCTTCATAAATATGCTGCACATGCTGCAGAACGACAAGTCTCCTATTGCAAAGAGACATATTTTGAAAAGGCTGCCTAAGATTGATTGCATTTATTAATTAGAGTTATTTACAACATTCACTGTCTCCTCGCCCAGGAGGCATTCAGAAGGCATCCTAATCAGATGCTGCACCACCTCAACTGGCTCCTCTATCTCGAAAGGAAAGTCCAGACACCCTTGAGAGAAACCTTATTTTCATCACTTATATGAATGATCTTTTTCTCTCTTCACCACCTCAGCTGTCAGCCCCTCGTTCCTTCCTACTCTTATTCTCCAGCAGGTCTGAGATACATAAACTCCTCCACTTGAAGCAGCAGTTCCTTCCCATTTCTCATCCCGTCTCCTTCACGCTCAGCTATAAAAACTGCCCCAATGAAATCTGGATCATCATTCGATTAATCCGGCAGCACCACATCCACACAAAGCAGAGCTGACCGTCCACTCCTTGGCTGCACCTATAAATTTTATCCACAAATTATGAGCAGAATAAATAAAGGAAAGCTCTGGAATCCAACAAGAACTTACTGCTGGCAATAAGTAAGTGAATAGTCCACAACGACATGCCAGATACTTCTGAAGGAGGACACCCAGAGGGACGCACTGAAAAGTCTTCTCCAAGTCGGCATGGAGACCGATTGGGATAACTCCCATATAACCTTGAATATCCTTGAGGATCCTCAGCCAGGACCAAAACCATGTTGTTCCTTGACTACCTGGTGGCAAAGAAAGCCAATGTTTAAGTCTGTTAGTTCCTGGAATTATTCTCTGCAGCACGTCATTGATGTGACTGTCAGAAAGCTCTTCGTCACTGGTCCAACTCGTCACTGCAGTTGTGCACAACCTGAAATCACAACATGATTAAAAATCATCCATTCATTCTCTTGCCTATCCCAGCTGACAGAGGGGGAGAGGCAGGTTACACCTGTACAGGTCGCCAGCCTGTCGCAGGGCAGAGACAGAGAGACAGACAGCCATTCACACCTACTGTGTGGGCAATTCAGTGACCAGGTAATCTAACCCCACTAACTGCACGTCTCTGGGAAGAAACCCGAGTACCTGGAGGAAACCCACGCAGAGAAAATGCAAACAGATTTCACCGTGGCTCAGGTGGAATCGACCCTTCTAGATGTCGTTCTAGCTGTAGGGTAACAGCGCTAACCACTGCGCCGCCGTGCACGACATGATTAAAAATCATGTCGTGCAATAATACACGTGCAGCGTGCACACACACATAAAAGGTTGTTGTTACCCCTCTGGGAAATTGTGTTTGGCACATTTTACCACAGAAACAGAATTTAATTACTGTTTGACACCAGAGCCAACCCCTCCCTGCTTTGTCTCCTCCTTCCACAGAAAACTCCCACAGGCCCTGCTGTCGGGCTCTGCTTTGTTATTCTGGGTCACAGTGCACATTAAGCACAGCAGGACATTGTTCCCATGCTGCTCTGCACAGAAAGACCCGGCGGGTTGGGGAAGTTTGGCGCTCAGTGATTACAGGAACTGTGACATCAGGCACATTCATCCATTCAGACGCCTCGAGGGGTTTGATCAGCACTTGGGGACCAAAAAAAAAAAAAGGAAAGCAACTCATTAGCACTTTATTATTCAGTCATAATATTTATTTAGACAATTGCTACCTACCCAGTTATACCCAGTGTAGCAGTCATTTTAATCCAACTATAATTACTCATTTATCAGACACATATTTGTAGAGCAAAAGGCATAAAAACACAAAGACATGCAAAGCAAAAACACACGAAAATACAGTTTTTTAGCCAACTTTAGCCTAATTTAAGGTTGATTTGTAGCTGTGTGAGAAATTGAAACAAGCAGGCTTCCGTATAAGTGTGTGTTAATCTTTCCTAATTCTCCTTCCCCTCAATAGGTTTCCCATCAAGGTCAGCAAAAAGTGATTAGGAAAGGACACAGGAGAGAATTCCAGGAGGAGGCTCAATGAGTCCAAAACAGTTTGGCATTCCACTGTTAGAGTTTGAAGGATAACCTGGACTCTTTGATTAAAACACAGGTTAAGAACTTTGGTTTGATCTTTGACACTTGAAATCTGAAAAATCAGAGCAGTTTCTTCCCAAGATTAAAAGCTTTTTTAAAACTTTCTGGTCTGGAGAGGCTCGTGCATGCTTTTGTTACATCTAGACCGGACTGCAGTGATGAAGTCGTCTCTTATCATTAGTCCAAAAAGTTGCTTTCAGATTACTAATTGGGTGATCACATGACTCCACTGCTGACAGCCTTACAGTGGCCTTAAACTGTCCACACCTGCATCTATGTGGCAGACCTGCTGCAACCAGCTGCTACACTCCATCGAGATCATTGAGGTCTGCTACTCAATCACTGATGATCATCCTGCACTTGAAGCTTATTTCCAAAGAGGCACCAAAAACTCTGGATGAGCTTTAAAGGGGAAAAAAAAGCATCTACTTCTGTTTAAAGGCACTTTTTGTAATTACCCTCTGCAAAATATCCCTAAACCATTCAACACCAGGGGGCAGTGTTCCCCAGTGGCTACATTGTGATGGAAGAAAACATGAAACATGAAACTAAAGAGGAACGCTCATTTGGTTTCCTTTTGTGCTGCTTTACTTTTCCACATATGAACCAAACCATAGATGCTTCATCATAAACGCTGAGGACCACACATGGAAAATCCTTGATGAGGATTTATGGTGTTTTCAGGAAACCAGGATCAGGACACTTAAATTTAAAATATAAAACATAAATATACTAGATTAGTAATTTTGCTTATGTTTCCATCTCTGCAGGTTCCAGTATTGATTTTTGTTGAATGCTGTAATTTCTTGAAGATTTACAGGGTATTTTCTAGCCACAATAGAGACAAATAAAACTTTGGGTCTTTATTTTTGTCCTGGCTCCACCTGCTTTTTTTAGTCTTTTTTTTTTTCTTTTGCAGGCAAAAATATTAGTTCCTCAAGTTTTTCCACTTCTTTTTACATTTCCTCACATCCACTCTGCTGGTTTCTGCAATCCCCTTCTAGAAATATTCTGACATCTGTGAGTCCTTATACTGAGGCAATGGTTATTATTGGTTATAATTGTTTATTATTCTCTGAATGATAAATTTAAAAAAAAAACTGTCCAAAAAAGTAGCTGGAAATTCTCAGGAGGAATCGACAGAACTGAACAGATTATTCACAATAGCTGTGAACTGGGTTGATGTGGCGTGTAGGGAGGTGCAGGGTTTCAGAGGGGTCATGAAGCAAAGTCCATGGAGACATGGATGAGTTTGGTGTGGAAGAACCTCAGCCTGATAGAACACCTTTGGGATGGATTAGAGACTGTGAGCCAGGCCTTCTCTCCAACATCAGTGTCTGACCTCACAGATGTGCTTCTGGAAGAACGGACAGAAATTCCCATAAACACATTCTAAACCTGTGGAAAGACTTCCCAGAAGAGCTGAAGCTGTTATAGCTGCAGAGGGCCCACATCATATTAAAGCCTCTGGATTGAGAATAG
>VUQJ01027621.1:12320-27168 GCA_015108635.1 Andinoacara biseriatus | reverse complement strand
TTTATTTAAAAGAGGAAAAAAAAAAAAAAAAAGAAGGTGGTAATGGTCCATTTCAGATGATTATTTTAACATTATATGCCCTTAAAAATCACATGCAACACTGTGACTTACTAACACTCTACATTAAACATACTCACTTAATGAACTGCAGCATGAGGTCAGAGACAAACTTGGCGGTGGTGACGATGAATGACCCCGGCTCGTTGAACGTCTGGGCGTTGTGTTCTATGTAGCGAACCTCCCACATCAGAGAGGAAAGCCGTCTGAAAGGAAAACACTGCTGTTAGAATCGATCTGTTTCACACACACAAACACACGCTGTAGCTGATAACCTGAGGAGCGGCACCTGTAGAAGCGGTTCACCAGCCTTTGGCGTATAGTGCTGAGGTCAGTGACGTAGGCCACTACTGTGCAATACGTGGGGTAAGCTTGCAGGTCCACTGGAAAGGCAAACGGCGCTGCCACATCTGAATTTGTTGAAAGAGATAAATGATAAGAGAAATTCACAAGGAGGGTTATTAGTGGTGCACATCAGGCAAAAGGAACCACATTTGGTACTATGAGGAATATTAGGATGGGAATCGAGAACCGGTTCTCTACAAGAACCGGTTCCCAGTCAATCAATTCCTCGGAATTGTTAGTCTACTTGTTTAACAATTCTGCTTATCGATTCCACTGACGTGAGGATGCATTTGCGATTATGTCACACGTGCCTTATTTAGTTCGGAATATATCCAACAGCGTCGAGACAGAAGCGTCAAGATAAAAAGCTTTACAAAATCATGTTCACAGTGTTTCAACAACAGCAGCAGCTGTTTTACATGCAGTCTGTGCGCGCAGCAAGTGCAAAAAGGCGGCGCCGTCACCGAGACGGTGAGCTCGCGAAAAGAGACGTTCTTCTAGTGTCCAAACCAGCAACACTTTTTCCTGTAACGACCATTAAAAGCTTTAGTGGGAAACAGCTGAAGGTCCTTCATCAACCACCTGATCAGTAAGTGAAGAAAAGAGAACTTTGTAGCTGCTCCATCCATGGCTGTTTGTTTCACACAGAAAAAATAATGCAGTAAGGAAGTTAAAATATGCAGATGAATTGTTAATACGAAAAAAGTATCTCTAATCAAATCAATTAATTAACAATTCTGCTTATCGATTCCACTGACGTGAGGACGCATTTGCGATTACGTCACACACGCGCCTTATTTAGTTCGGAATATATCCAACAGCGTCGAGACAGAAGCGTCAAGATTAAAAGCTTTACAAAATCATGTTCACGCAAAAAGCGCATTTACTTAGCTGCAGGTAACTTAAGAGAGGTGAGGATATTTAGCAAAGGATTTGGTCTCTTTTCCATTAGAAGAAGCACTGCAACAGAAATACAAACACACCTTGATCACTTTTGCTTTTTGCAGCTATTCTGAATATTTCTGTCTTAATTTAGATGTTTCCAATTGAGCTTCATTATGAGAACTTACACGCTTGCGTTTTGAAGATGAGGAGAGAGCAGGTTTGGGAAACACATATACCTGGAAACTTTTTATTAATTGTTATGTATAAATGCCACGTGTCAGCACCACTTAAGGCTATTATGGAATGAAATATTTCTCTTTTGGCAGCTTCGCTTCCTCCACCCTTGCACCTCTCCCTCGTGTCTCTGTCTGACCTCCTCACTGGATGGATCCAAGCAGCAGAGGAAGAGGTGCAAACAAGGAGAGGCTTTAGCATAACTAAAGAATATTCCTGATAGTGAATCATGGGACAGATTTACTAACCATCTGTGCCAGAAAAAAGTGTTAAAAAAGGGAACTGTAGGGATTTACTAAATAGGCAGTGCCAAGTTTTACGACTGAAAAGCGTGGACGTGGTCATTTTTGCAGCTAACTTTATTCAGCACGTATTTGTTAAAAAAAAATTGCATTCAAAGAACAAAATTTGGGGAGAGGTGTCATTAAATGAATGATACAAGCATGATTTAATATGGTTTGAGGCAACAATTGATTGTAAACGTCATTAAATTTAACGGTAAAAATTGTCCTTTTTTTTCTTGCTTTGTTTTTGTACCTATTGTGTCTTTGATAGTTGCCAGTAGCAGTGTTGATTTATTGCGATCGAGTTGTTGCTTCATTTGATTGTTGTAATATTGTATGGTTTTTACCTTACAATATAAAGCGCCTTGAGGTGACTGATGTTGTGATTTGGTGTCACATAAATAAAACTGAACTGAACAATAGGTGCAGCTGCAGGTGCTCTGTCCTGCAGTTCTTCACTGAGTCTTAACCCTCAATGGTAAAACATTTTTGACAAAACAGCAGACTATGACTGAACTTAATGTGCTGCTTTGGAGTGGTGCGTACACACAAAGCTCTGCAACGAGACAAATCACTTTATGTATTTTTCCTTTTTAAATTTCTCTACAGTAGGACCTATTATATAGCATTTTGAAATGTCTATCAAAATACGGCAATCAATGTAACTCAGATTTGAGTTAGCATGTTCTTGCAACAAAAAAACAAAACAAAACATTGATGTGACATTTATACATGTAACACAGCCACAGTAACTTTATGTACACAGGCATCAGTCAGGAAGTTTTTTTTTGTGTTTTTCTACATATTGTACAGGTCAGCTGTTACGCACAGATTTCTGTTCATATGGTGGGATAACTTTTCATAAAGCAGTCCTCCTCTGGGTGAATTATGCACTCAACCCAAGCTCTCTGCTTTATTCAGAGAACGGTTTTCAGGACCCCACAATCTCCATTCATTTCTAACAGAATACTTTCCCCTCATGGCAAAACCGTATCAATTTTTTTAACATGCTAATTTACGCTGCTCTTGTAGGCATTGGTAATAACTGAAATGAGCTGGCTGACAGTGTTCAGAAATTAGAACATTGTTAGTAGATCAGCCACCGAACTAGCCACTATTTGCAACTGCAGCATCACACCAATTAGCCATGCTTAGTAAATCTGAGCGCAAGTGTGTTGGGCAGTGGAAGCTTGTGTTTGTATGTGTGTGTCTAATCTCCAAACTGTCACTAGAGGGAGCCACCAAACCAGATCTCTTCCACTTGCAGGATTGCAGTCTGTTCCTAATGTGTCGTTACATCATTTAACGGGAATTCAAGTAAGCACCTTAACATTTAGTTCACTGTGTTAGCAGCTTATTCCTTTGAGCATACGATCCTTGCCCCTGGCTGGCTCATCTGACTCATGGGCTCAGAGTACTGACTCACACTGCGAAGAGTCATGCTGCTTCTACCTTACAAGAAATATGCCCTCATGGCTCAAGTTCATACGTGGCATAAATGGACTGTTCACGGGGCCTTCGTGACATCATACCGAGTGTGCAGAGCTGGTCGATGGCTTTGATGATACGTTCGCACTCTTCGGCGCGTGTGCGGCACCCCCACTCTCCGTCCAGAGGGACATACAGCAGCTCCTTCTGCTCCTCTTCAATCAACGGAACACTCTGGCCCAGCTCATCCGGGAACGTGGCTGCAGCGACACAAGGAGCAGAGACAGAAGAACAAATCTGTCACAACTGTAAGCTGTTAAAAGCTGTGATGCTTATTTTTTTTTTCCTTCAGATGAGCACAGTGTTTCAGATTCCTACCATCATCAGGGATGGGTTCCATATCCCAAGGACTCATCTTCTCTGTGTCTCCATTATCCCAGCTGGATGGGAAACAGGGTTGAATTATTAACATCATCATCAACATCACACTGTAGTCTTTGTACTTGTTAGTTCTTCTGTGTTTTACAAAGGTGACCTGCAGTACTGCAAGTACAGACTAAAGTGTGTGTCATCCTCTAACAAGGTTAGAGGCCCATGAAGCACTCAGTAAACAGACCATATATTTATCAATCCTTCAAACTGCAGAGTCGCAGCAATATATAACAACTGGTAGCATTATTTACCAGCGAAGATATTCTTTTCAAGCCACTCGGTGTTTTATGTAATTAATGAGCGTCCGTGAGATACCAGCAGCATAATCACAAGAAGCTGTTTGTCTGAATTTGTCCAAGCGTATAAATTCCTGTTACATTTACATTAATGAAACTGATCTTTCATTCTGTTGGTGTTTTGCGTCAGGATATAAGAACTCAAAAATCATTAAATAACAGTATTCACTATTAGCCTTTGTACCAGGAGACCAACTGGACAGTAGAAAAGTGGGAACTGATTCAAGGGTTTCACACTTTTACAACAGCCAACATCAGAGCAAACAAAAAAGACAAAAATAAAATCCTGGCTAAAATTTCTATGACTCATAGGATGGAAATTTTGGGGTAAGTTTCATAGTGTCACTACAGCCTCCTTTACACTGGCACCTACTTGGCTGTGGGTGGGGCCGTTATAGCATCGCACCCTGAAAGTCCCTTGACATCATTTGTATGCGACACAAACACAAACACAAACAGTCGCTCCGTCCAGCTCCCTCTGGATTCTGTCGTCGGCCACCGAGCACAAAAACCTCTGTGTTGGTTAGAGTGGAGCCATTTCCCTCATTGCCAGGTTTCAAAAATGGCGGGTTTGATTCTTGTAAACGAGTTGCACCCATGACTCATCTGATGGTGACGTCCCTCCTGGGCCATTTGGTGGCGTGCAGTCTGCTGAGGTCACATTTTCAGCTTGACTCAGCTGGCTTGGAACCCAGGCTGAGTAAAAAAAGTGCGCGGTACCACGTAATGAAAAAAACCCTATAAACCAAGTCGAGCCGAGCCAAGCAGGTACAAGTGGAAAGTTGACACTATTGCTATCAAGTATGCCTCATATACAGGTACAGTCAGGTAGAGTAACAGGGGCTGTCGAGTGGTGGGTATTTTATCTATACTTTAGTCACATTATTTCTAATGTGTTGTTTCAGAGTCTTAAATATATTTCTGACATTCAGTGACAGAACACTGCAGGTATGCAGCGACTGTCATCATCACCTTTGAATCTGATAACAGTCGATGTAACACTTTGCTCCTCTTTACTTCCTTTTCCTCACCGTCACCAGCGACTTTGTTTGAACGCGATTCATTTTGGTCTTGTTTGCGTCATTCTTTTGATCTGTTTTCTTTGTTTCTGTATGCATTTCTGCCCCTTCTGACTGAGCACCTTTTTTTTTTTTCTTCTTATATATAGACTAACGCAGTCTTGTATGGCTTTGAAGCTAACACTGCTCTTCCTCATGCAAATGCAACAGATTTGCTATTATGCAATTAGAACTGAAACCCTACTGAGAATAGAGTAAATTCAAGCTGCGGTCATACCAGACATTGTAGCACTGGAACAAGCTGTCAGGATACTGGGGCTGGTAGGGCTCCTGGCTCTCAATTGTCCCAAACCACCAGGCATCATCAATCACTGACCGAAACCTGTCACCTATGGAGACATCGCGTAACACCTGAGTACTTTGCAAAGAAGAAAAAGGTAGGTCATATATGAGAGAGTCTATATTTGAGTCAAGACACACTGCAAAGGCAAAACTGACCTATACGCCACTGCCTTTTTCTGGCATTGTCAAACTGCTGCCGCAACACCAGGAAGTCGATTACATCGGGCATATCGTGGTATCTGCAAGTAGTCAAAATAAATTTGTAGAAGCAGTTCACTTCTTTATGCATTAATTATGCGCTGTCTGCGATCAAAAAATATCACCGGTCTCAGTGTTTTATGAATAACCTCCAGCCTTGTGTAAAGACATCAATTTAATCGAACAGGGACCATAAAAGTCAAGAGTCCCATCGTGTAGTGTTTTAGAAATACTAGTGACATCGTCTTATCTTAAAAGTTGAGATATGTGTGTTATATATTGCAGTCTTTTTACAGCAGTTATTCCAGGGTTTTCCTCCATAGATGACGTGGTTTAAGCTGGGGCCAAAGAAAAACATCAGGGCTTCATTTACTGACCATTTTTTGTTTAACTCAGAAATAAACTGCTCGGTGGGGTTAAGTACTGAACTTTGTACTTTTAAGGTACTGACTAAATTGGTACTACTGAGTACTGATTTACTTTAAATCAACTGGTGCCAAATTGAGGGACCAGCATACATCTGTATAAGAGGAAAAAAACAGAGAGAGAAAAAGCATGTTAAGTTACGCCTGTGACGTGTTGAAGAGCAACAAACACAAAGGGTAATGGCGGCAGTGGCGTGCCAAAAGCAGTCTTGGGCTTGGCTCCACTTTTCAAAACTCAAAGCAAGCAATACAAAGCTGGCTCTAATCTGAGGAAACATGGTGTCAAACTCAAGAATACATCTAAAAGCTGAAAAGAGTTTGACATCCTGAAAGCCAAATTCACCAAAGGACCTGCAACTAACTTTAGCAGGTGTGTCGCTAACACATAAGAAGGCGAACCCTTTTAGTGACGTCGACAGCTTCACCTTCATCTTCTTCACCTAATTAATTAGGTAGTTGGATAAGCTGTTGCACCCCCCCTCCCCCAATGTGTTGGCTGAGATTTTAAATTAGCATTTTTACACTGGCTGCCATTTACGGTAAACAAACACATGTGAGCTAGTGTGTCCGAAAGCTCATTATGTAAAAAAATATTGTTGGATTCCAGGTAGCAGTGGTGGTACCAGTACTGGTTTAAACGTGAAAGGTACGCAACGCTATTCTTTAGATATGGTAAATAAGGTAACAGACTTGCATTCTGACTCTGAGTCAGGAAAAACCTTGTATTCTTATGCAGAGTCAGAGAAAGACACTTACTTCATAGAAAAGGATCCCCCGGTTAATTTTCCAGTGTCGGGGTCCAAAAACGCCAACTTGAGGCAGCACAGTGTCGGCAAACCCACCTCATACTTGATGCCAACTATCTTCATCAACTCCTGCTCCTAAATACCACAAATAAGACACGATGAGCATATTTCAATTCTTCTCAGGAAAACAAAAATCAACAGAACACCAGGACGCCTAATGTTTTAAACACAGTTCAGTGTTTTGCTTTCTATTATATTTTCCTTCTCTCATAATTTCTTGTTCTTTTCTTCTGTCCTAAAGGGAAGCCCTGAGTCAAGAGGCTTTATGTGTATGTGTGTGTGTGTGTGTGCGTGTGTGTGTAGGATGAAAACGCTTTAGCAGGTTTTTCCAGCTGAGAAAAAGTGAAACTTAACATAGTAATCTGGCTGTTCAAAATACCAAGAGAGAATAAAAAGATGTAGTAGAAGAAAATGCTGCATTTCATACACTATAAGCAGAACATTCACAAGGAAGCGCACTGTTCCCGCAATGCATTATGTTCTGCTGTCTGCACAGAAATTGCTATTTCAGCTTCCTCACACGGAAGGAAAAATAATGAAATGTATACCAAGTATAAAATGCAATCCTATACACAGTTGCTTTCAAGAGCTAAAGTGTCTGACAGTGGTGGCTTTCTTTTCATTCTTCCATAGAGTTTCATAAGAAAAACAATTAAACTAGGAGCATGAAACCAGACACGTGACGGTGATAAAGAAGCTATGCTGGTGAACTGTTTGCAGGAAAAATTGTTGATCACAACAAAACAACACTGAATGACTACACTAACATTCCCTATAGCTGTGCAGGGATCCCTAGAATTGCTATGTATTCCAAGGAAGTCTTTTTTTTCATTCCTGCTGGCCTCGCCTTTTTATCTTTGAAAGTCTGCATTCTTGAAAGAGAAATGTCACTGAAAATTTGACACCTCCAAAATGCCAGTGAAGATAGAATATGAGTTATAGCTGATACTCACTGCATATTTTACAGGGAGGGAGAGTTTTTCAGAGAAATTGCTTTAAATTCTAAGCATTTTTTTTCCTTCTTTTCTTTATTTCACTCTGTTTTTTAAAAAAAATATGCTTAATAAAAACTCTCCAAAATGTTTCCTAAAATCAAATGATTTCTTTGGAGGAACTTCTCCTCAGTAGCTCCGTGCACACAAAGAGGCAAAATAAAACTCCAGATACACACTAAAGAATGAGTTTTCAAATTCATCCTTGTCAAAATGTTCCTTACCCGGAGCTCCATCTTGTGCCAGGGCTGCTTCTTAGGATTGATGCTGTAAATCTTTTTCTGTTTGGCCATCTCCACGTAAGCTTCGTGGCCCTGTCTGAAGTAGTACACCTGCATGCCCACACACACAAATGTACAAAAAAAAAAATCATGGCTTTAACTGTACTTGTGAAGAATTTTGGTACATGTTTGCCACATACTTATACAATATGACATACACTATAATGCCAAAAGTATTCAGTCACCCATTCAAATCACTGACTTCAGGTGTTCCAGTCACTTCCATGGCCACAGTTGTATAAACCAGCACCTAGACATGCAGACTGCTTCTACAAACATTAGTGAAAGAATGTGTCGCTCTCAGGAGCTCAGTGAATTCCAGTGCGGTACCGTGATAAGATGCCACCTGTGCAACAAATCCAATTGTAAAACTTCCTCAATACTAAATATTCCACAGGTAACTGTTAGTGGGATTATAACAAATTGGAAGTGATTGGGAACAACAGCAACTCAGCCACAAAGTGGTAGCCCACGTAAAATAACAAAGCAGGGTCAGTGGATGCTGAGGTGCATAGTGCACAGAGGTCACCAACTTTCTGCAGTCAATCACTACAGACCTCCAAACTTCATGTGGTCTTAAGATTAGCTCAAGAACAGCGTGTAGAGAGGTTCATGGAATGGGTTTCCATGTTGGATGCAGTGGTGTAAAGCACGCTGTCACTGGACTCTAGAGCAGTGGAGACGTGTTCTCTGGAGTGATGAATCACACTTCTCCATCTGGCAATCTGATGGACGAGTCTGGGTTTGGCGGTTGCCGGGAGAACGGTACCTGTCTGACTGCATTGTGCCAAGTTTAAAGTTTGGTGGAGGGGGGATTATGGTGTGGGGTTGTTATTGAGGAGTTGGACTCGGGCCCTTAGATACAGTAAAAGGAACTCTTAATGCTTCAGCACACCAAGACATTTTGGATAATTTCACACCTCCATCTTTATGGAAACAGTTTGGGGATGGCTCTTTCCTGTTCCAACATGACTGGATGACAGAGGTTTGTGTGGAAGAAATTGACTAGCCTGCACAGAGTCCTGACCTCAACATGATAGAACACCTTTGGGATGAATTATAGCTGAGACTGTGAGCTAGGCCTTCATGTCAAACATCAGTGTCTGACCTCACGATTCAGGAAGAATGGTCAAAAATTCCCTTAAACACTCCTCAACCTTGTGGAAAGCCTTCCCAGAAGAGTTGAAGCTGTTTTAGCTGCAAAGGGTGGGCCGACATCATATTAAACTCTGTGGATTAGGAATAGGATATCGCTCAAGTTCATATGCATGTGAAGGCAGACGAGCGAATACTTTTGGCAGTATAGTGTATTTGCTCGAGATGTGCCCTTTGTTTTCACGGGTGTAATGACCATTAGTGCCTCTTGAGGTCGCCGACTTGTGATGCAAATTTTACTCCTTGTTGCTATGTAAAACATGACCATGTGTTTTGGTATGAGTAGACATGTGGTGCACATGTGGTGAAGATGCTGTAAGAGAAACAGGCGGTGGGTGTGTACCTCGTCTCCCATCTGGGGTATGTAAGGACATCTCCGGGGGACCGTGTCCGTGATCCAGGCAGAAGGAAGCCATTCCTCCAGTGTTAGCCCTTGCTCCTGAAACTGTGTCCTCTGAAAGACACAGCAGAATATTTATTACACAGTTGTTACACATACAGTATTCATATTTTCTCAAAATAAGCCTTGTTTAAATAAATGCAAGTTTAAACACATGTTAAAGCAAAAGACTTGACTGAATTAGTTAGTTCACTCATCAGCTTCACATAACTTCAGGAAGGAAAACATAATTCATTACTGATGACAAACCTTCCTCTTCTCCTTTGGCTTCTTCTTCTTTGGTAATGCACCATCTTTGTCTGGTTTGTCTTTCTTCCTTTCTTTCTTCCCCTCCCTCTTCTTCTCCGCGTCCTCCTCTGAGCCGCTGCTTTTCTTTTTCACTTTAACGCTCTTCTTGGGCGGCTCAAGGTTGATCCCGGCATCTGCTGTCCAGTCCGAATAATCGCTGGAGTAATCACTGCAAATACGTCACAGGACCCAGATTAAACACGCAGATGTGCAGTATCTGCTCGTGTTACATTTTGATTTGCATTTAGTAAGTGAACGCACCTTCAGGAGATAAGTGACATGATAAATTGGAGATATGCTGTATGTATCTCACCTTGAACTACTGTGGTCATCTGGCCAGGGCTCCTTTTCCTCTTCATCCTTCTCCTCCTCTGAGGAGTGCCCGTTGATTTGCCGTACCTCCACCTCTCCCTGAAAACACATTAAAATTTATGTTGGGCCATAAAAAACAGACAGAAAAAGACAAGACAACAAAAATCATTAATATAAAAGCCTCAAAGCCTCAAAACGTCAGCGTTTAAAATTATTCGCAGCTCACCCATAAAGAATCAAATTAAATTCAAAACAACGCAGTATGAGTACCTCTGAGGTGCTATCATCCTCATCAGCAGCCTCAGCACTCTGCCGGCTTGTCTCCTCCATGGCAGCGCGGGTGTGATAGCCATGGTTACCCTGACTCCGCCTCCCTTCGTCTACCACGCACTCTGATGTCGGATGAACCTTGAAAAGCAAAGAACAGGGAAGTGAGTGTAACCAAACTCCTGTGTTTAAGACATGCACATTTGCAAGTAAAAAATTAAAAAATTTAAAAATAGGCATATTCCTACTGAATAGCCATGCTAATGAACTTACCCGGCTCTCCTTGGGGAGAGAGTGGAGAGTACGTCTTCTCCTCTCTGATTGATAAATATTGATCTCTTCCTCTCCTTTAGCTTCACGCCAGTTCACTTGTCTCCTACAGGGCAAACACACAGATCATAAAGTTCATCAGTTATATAAGATTGTGTGCCCTAGGGCATGTGAGAATGTGTTAGTGTGCTGAAGTTACCTGACGGAGGCTTCTTCAAGCTCAGGGACAAGAACCCTGCGGCTCCAGGCCACCAGATCTCCCTCTGTGGCCATTTGGCTTCGAGGGGCATTGCTGTGCATCTGGCGGACTCCCTCGATCTGCCCACTGCGTCGAAGACCCACGTTGGGTGGGGACTGTACCTCCGTGGGGGAACCCACCGATCCTGAGAGGTATAAAAAAGAAGGGGACAAAAAAAAAAGATGAGACCTATGCTAACACTTCAGTGTGCAATAGTAGCAAAATGTGATGAAAAATAAATTGGAAGAACTCTGGAACTAAAACTGATTTGAATTATCAATAATGTGGAGATTTTTTTAAATGCACACTCTGACCTTTTTGAATGTTAAAAAATAAATTAAAATAAGATTACAGAGTATTATCTCCAGTTTGCTTGCTTGTGCAATCAATAGTTTTGCACCCAAGTTATAGTTATTTTTTTAATCAATTTATATTTTAAAAAAATTATTTTACATCCAGTAATTAATCAATTAATCAGTGACTCAAAACAAACGGTTTTCATAGGTAAGAGATATAAAACAAGACTAGTTTAAAAAAAAAAAAACATGATTTGAAATATTGAAGTGTCTGTTATAAAGTAGTTTCGGAACCCATCTTCTAATTTGCTGATTCTGAGGACAATATTTACGGGCTCGGGTGTAGCCAGTGGACATACAGGCTTCCTGTTCCATCCATCAGTCATTGGTTAAGAATGCAAATAAATTTAACAAAGCCAATAAAAAGCCTAATTGTCTTAAGCTGATGGTTTGGAGACTGGAATTTGGCAAATATCCCCCCTCTCCACATGAACTGTTCACCAGCATGAACCCAAAGCCTGATGTCATTGATCAATAAAACTTACACCACAAATGGACAACAGAACGCTTCCAGTATAAAAAAAAAAAATCTTCATTTTCATTTTAATATGCAGATACCTGTTTAGAGATCAGTCATTAAGTAAGCAACAAATGAAATTGATAATGCATTAAAAACACACACACACACACACAATTTGTGTTTTCTTTTAAAATAAACCTGTTGCTCACACACTGTTTTCATGTGCTACCGTGGAGCACCAGAGGTGAGGACACAAACAAGTCTGATCTTCTGTACTCATTACTTAGTGAATTAATTGACAAAAAAATTATATCCCACAAACACATATTACCTACTCCCAGTGTGTTCTGTGAAAATAGGTTCCCTGTATTCACGAACTCTTTGAGTCAGGGGAGGTTTATTACATTTCCTGTTTAAAACCCACTGAGAGATGCTTATTTGCATAATTGCAGTTGTTGCAAATTATGCATGTTGCAGGCTTCATTGAATAAAAAGTCTTTTTTACAATCTGCAAAACATGTTGTCAACCTAAAGGTTTGAGGGAAAAAAAATAGTGACTATAACACATACACTGTTAATCAAACACAGAAAACACTTGTGCAACATATTAGTGCCACTAGTGTTAGATGAAAGTATTTACTCTGAATTGCTGTGAATAATGACTTAACCCCAGGAAGATGAAAACAAAATAAATGTCCATGGTGGATGAACAGCAAGGATCATGTTTGTTCCTACCTCTGCTGGCTCTGGTGTTTGCTGCAGCAGCAGAGACATCATTGGCTCCCAGTCTTTGGTCCTGTTCCTGCTGCAGCCTCTGAATCATAGTATCAAGAGGACTGAGACCATCCACTGCCTGTTCACTCACCACTTGGTTCAGGCCTGACAGGAATAGAGCAAAGGTGAGACAGAGACTTAAAAAATGAAAGTGAGGCTCAAAGAAATAAGCTTAAATCCAACCGGTCGTGAAGGATATAACTAATGCCTCGTATCTTAACTATCTCCACTGTGCCTTACTAACACATTTCATTAACTACTGATTACTTCTGTTTATATCGCGGCCAACAGCCTTATGAACTCTAATCTTAATTGCTGATGCTACTGTAGTTTCAATAAAAGCCTCACATTGAGCTCATTTAAAGACAGATAAGATTATTGTCAGGCTATGAGAGCCGCGTGTTAAGCCTGACAAAAATATCTTTGATTAACTGGCAGATGGGCTGTGATAAGACAGAAGACAGCATCAACTCCAGGCAAATATCTGAATAGTACAGGCAGAACTTCAAATGAGTTCGCACCTCTGATCATGAAGAAGACAAAGGTCTTAAAGGTCTGATTTCAGCCTGTATACCTGAGGAAGTGACCCCCATCTGAGGAATCAGCTGCTCATCCCTGCAGCCCTCCCTGCCAGGCACCAGCCGCTGGTATCTTGGTGGATGTGGATTCCCGTCCACATCCACCAGGAAGGGAGGGGGCATTAGGTGTGGCGCCTGCTGAGTTTGCTCATCCAGCACGTAGTTATTGGCATCCCGGATCAGTGGCCGGTAGTCCGTATGGAAAAACATCTGATCTGCTATCTGAAACAGGTTTAAGAATGCCCGGGTACAGGGCATCTGTTATTACTAATAACATCTGATGAGCTGTTGTTTATGTGCATAAATATTACAAGTTGTTTTACCTTGTCATACTTGCTGCTGGAGCCAAAACCAAAGATGAGCAGGTGACCATGGGAATCAGTGGCTGCAAAGTGCTGACCATCTGGACTACATTTGCAGTCAAACAGTGCTCCATGCCCTTGGCCCTCAATCTATTCAGTGATACAAAGAGAGATAGGGAAATAAATATTATTATTACACTGTAGCAGTTGCATTGCATGGACACAAAGCACTCTGAATGTCTTCTCAACATGCCAGTAGAATGGCACATAGAAGAAATAACCTACAAAAATCTCACAAAGCACAAACATCAAAAAGCATATAGCACAACAGTAGCCTGTTTATGCAAAATGACATCAACTATTGCCCAACAGGAGGCCACCTGCAGAAAGCAAAACTTCAACAGGAAATCAGAGAAAAAAAACCCTGAATGCTGTGCCCTTCAGCCAGCTGTTGCTTTTGGTTTGATCTGAGCATCTTTTTAATACTCACAAAGACTTCATTCAACCACAAGATGGAAATATGCCTTTATAGCTTCACACGTTGGCTCTTATTGATGCAAAAGCGCTAAACTCAAACAGCACATAGCCTACCACAGGGAACCTGAAGCTCAGGTTTTTTTTCATCTTGCATGTGTATTTGCCCAACTGGATGACAGAGTTGCTGAAAGTTAACATCATAATGTTGCTACAGTTGTAATGCTGACTCAAACCAAGGCATCCTGTAAATAGGCTCTGCCACCCTGCACAAGTGACATAAGTCACAGAGTCTGTGCAGTAGGGGATGCACCTCAACAGAATGACCTTTGGACGGATCCTACTGTTTAAAGGGGACCTTGTTCTACGTATCTCTCTAGTGCATCTTAAAAAATCTGAATATTATAATAAAAACTATTCAAAATTTAAATTTCAAAAAGGTAGGTTTTCATATATTCTATTTTCATTTACACATAAGTGAGCTATTTCAAAGTTTCACAAGCAACAGGGACAATCGCAGCCTTAAGAGGATTGTCAAGAAATGGCATCTACAAGAAAAGAGATAACTGTTACATTTCTGATGCCAAACCACTCCTAAACCAGAGACAATGTCAAAAGTGAAGAAGACGTGGGCTGTTGTTCAGTGGTCCAAAGTCTTTTTTCAGATGAAAGTACATTGTGCATTTCATTTGAAAATCAAGGTCCTGGAGTCTGGAGGAAAAGTGGAGATGCACTGAATCCAAGGTGCTTGAAGTCTAGACTTTTCTGCAGTCTGTAATGATTTGGTGGGTCATGTCCTCTGCTGATGATGATGGTGTGTCCACTGGGTTTTATCAAGTGAAAACTCAACGCAGCTAGATTCGACCAGCCAACATGCCTGATTTGAACCCTATGTGGTATTATCAATAGAATAGAAAAAGAAAAAAAAAACCAAAAAAAACCCCCCCACA
>VUQJ01027619.1:6216-17540 GCA_015108635.1 Andinoacara biseriatus | reverse complement strand
CTGTTAGGTAAGATTAGCTAACTGGGCTAGCCCTCAGTGAGTGTGCAGCAGGAGGCTGTCGATGCTGCTGCGAGTCAGTCATTTGTCTTTCTCTCCGTCCAGGCTCCGTCTAGTTTGGCGTCACTTTGTCAACACCTTGATGGAAGATATGGCTTCCAAAGCACAAATGCCGACTCGAGAAGCAGCGCCGCCCGGACGGACCGAGAGCATCAAAGTCTCCGGTGAGAGTGAACCCTGTTACCATCAGCAGGCTAGCTTAAGTTAGCAATGTGATACAACTTTACTGCACATCCGCGTCATGTAGCGTACCAAAACGAATTGTTTGCTGGTATATTTTATGTTATCATTGTCTCTGGGCGACGTCCCAGGTGCTGTCGTCCGTTTACGGAGAAAACAGCTTCAGTTATAAAGATGTAATTAAATTAACCGCAAACGTAGCCATTACTACACCTGCCCCAGTAGCCATGCAAGTATTGCGCATGCGCATCGCAGTCTGTCAACAGCGGGAATAAAAAAAAAAAAAGCCCAAATATAGTATTTGTGTATTTACTTATTAATTTAATACCAATGCATGCATATAAAATACTACTTCGCAGGTAAAATTTAAGCCACTGGGGAACTGGGGTTAAATTTTCTCAAGAATAACATAGTTTTGCTTATCAAAATGACAGAAATAAGAAAATGCTGTTATTTGCATGCCTTCACTGCATGCAAATAAACCATGCTTATGTGCATCATCATGCCTCAAAAAGCCATTTTGAGCCAGGAAAAAACTTGATTTATTATATATGAAGTTATTAGATTGTTTTTTTTTTTTAAATAAACAACATTTAATAGTTGTAACTTGCTGTGCTTTTTCCTGGTTACTGATCAGTATCACCATTAAGCATCAATAGATAAATCTAAAAGATAGGAAATTATTTATTATTCAGCATATTTCTAAATATGGCCAAATGAATGGCCAAACTGTGTTGAGCTGATAGGAAGGCAACAGTCAGGCAAATAACCACTAGTTACACCCAAGGTATGCAGAAGAGCACCTCTGAAAACACAACCTTGAATCAAATACTGAGGCTACAGTTTGTACAGCCTCACCAAAATTGGACAATAGAAGATTATAAAAACATTGCCTGGTGTGCCTGCTGCAGGGAGGGAGGGGGCTTGTGTGTGAGAAGAAGGATTTAAAATTCAGTTCTGGTTTTAACAGGGAGCCAATGAAGAGAAGCCATTATTGGAGAAATGTGCTCTCTCTTTCTAGTCCTTGTCAGTACTCTAGCTGCAGCATTTTGGGTCAACTGAAGGCTTGTAATTAATGAATTAGCTTTGCAGCATCACTCTGAGACAAGATGTTTCTAATTTTAGAGATATTCCACAAATGCAAGAAAGCACTTCTACATATTTGTTTAATATGTGGATTGAAGGCCATATCCTGGTCAAAAATGACACCAAGATTCTTCACAGCAACAACCTGCTTTGTATCAATGCTTCTGGGTGTGATGGTGGTATAATGGTGTCGTGCACTCTCTGGGGCCCTTAGTACTAACTGAGCATCACAACCACAGCCTCTCTGAGTATAGTTGTTGACCATGTCTCTTTATGGCCACAGTGTACCGTCTTTGATGGCTGCTTCCAGCAGGATCACACACACACAATGCAACACAACTCACACCAACTGTGTGATGCTATCATGTTAATATGTACTCAAGTTAAGGCGGTTCTGAGGGCAAAAGGAGTTATAACTAGGGATGTTCCTTTAGACTTCAGCTGTTACGACTTAAGTGGCCGATGTAGCTGCGATTATACCTATGCAGGTGCATTGCATGTGTCATTTACCTTTCTGTCATGTCCCGGTGTTTTACATGCGGTATTGGCCGACAGAAACATAAAATGCTGGCACTTTTTTCCTCCTGGGTCCTACTCTCTGTGTTTTTAAGGCGCTAGTCCCGCTAGTTTTTGCGCTTCTTTGTACAAACCGGAAATGCCATCTGGTGGCAGATGGCTGCATAACATCTAGGACAAACATTTACTAGCACTGGGTTTACTGAAACCTTAATAATTAGACTACCTGACTACCTGGTACTGACTAGTAATGATAGCGACGACTAGTCGGCTAGTCGAGAAATTGTGCACATCCCTAGTGCTAACCCAGTACTAACAAGCTTTATCTAAATATAAGTGTATGGCAAATGTATGCAAAATTCAGGGATAATTTTGTAGAATGAGTAAAACTAAATATCATGTAAAAGAATTATGTTGAGGGATGTAAAACACCCGTGTTTTGTGTCACAATTTGCTCCACATTATTTTTTTAGATGCCCTTATTTTGAAAATTTTTATATAGCAAACCATAACACTGTAATGTTGCTCAACTATAATTTGAAGAAATTAAGGGAGAGACATTCACATTAAGTGTCCGATGTTAGCAACTTCAGTTTATACACATCAGCACTTGTTATTAATATTCCATTATTCCATACATCTGCTGATTTACTTCCCTCTTTAGAAACATAATTGTTACTCCTGCATGTAAATGGCTCAAAGAAAACTGTGTGTGTGTGTGTGTGTGTGTGTGTGATAGAGAGCTTTCTGTGAGCATAAACAGACCGACAGCAGCACTAAGCTGGCAGTCAGGGCAGTTGGCACCAACCTGCCCCCTCTTCACTACAAGTGAGGGCACAGAGTCTTGGCACATGATGAATAGATCTGCACTGGCACTAAACAAAAGACCTGAGACACACATATACTCACACACACGGTCGGAGACACACACAGTCACTTCCTTTTGGTAGTAAGTAGTAAGTGTAAAGGTTGTTGGGTGAAAAGACTTTTTGAGAATATTGAGTGATTTTTGGTTTCAGTGTTGAAGAGACAGAGCATGAGGAGGAATCAAATGTTTGAGTGATTATAAATGAATTGAAATAGATTTTCTTTTTCTTTTTTGGAGTGTGTTTAATGTTTTGGTTGGGCTGGAGGGGGTTGGACTGGGGAAGGAGGATGTGGGAGTGGAGGGGTTAGCGGGGCGGGGGTCCACAGCGAAAGGACGATCGGGATGGAGGGTAGGATGGGAAGGTTCAGACGGAGTGGCAGACATGCTGGAGCATCGCCAAGGCTCCTCGGGAACGGTGCCACAATCGAGAGAGAGCCGAAGAAAGAGCGAGGGAGTAGAGAGGAAAGGAAAAAGCCATGCCTGCAGTCGAGAGACTTGGCAGGACTTCCCCTCCTTTGTCTGTCTGGCTCAGAGATGCAGCGCCAGAGGAAATCAAGAAACGTCCAGGCATGGTGGTGGTGATGGTGGTGGTGGATGGGGACAAGCTCTGCCTCGGCTCCGAAAAGACGGGAGAGATAAAGTATTTCCAACGGACTGAAACCCAAGCTTCTTTGAGGTCAATGGAAATCGTAAACAAAACAAGCCTTTTTGTTGTGTTCCGCGTTGGACCCATTGGACCTGACCGGGTTTCGGAGACAGAGTATAGCAGGAACACAATATCTTAAAAGTCAGCATGCGATTTTAATCCTAACAAAGCAGTTTATAATGCATTTGTATTTTTTGGAGCATCAACTGGACAAGGCCGGATATTCTTCAGGGAGTCCAGTTGTCACCAGAGGAAGGCCATCCCTGTGTAGAGCAAGAGGTTTGTGCATCAATGCTTTTAGGGCTTTGAAACTTCTTAGACCAGTTCTTACTTTCTGGGGGAAGGTTTCATGTTTTTAAGGGAGTTTTTAAGGGGGAAACACAAAGAGAAGCCAGGTAGTGTGTTTGATAATAAGATAGAGATCAAGGAAACAAAACAGGCCAAACAGGGCCAGAAGCCTGAACAAAAGACCAAGGTGGCCACGTCTCTCCAAGGTCTTTTGGTTTGGCCTTTGCGTGTTTAACAGTGAGTCAGATTAGATTTTCTTCGGAACTATGCATTTTGAATGTTAAATAGGATTACAAGTTAATTTTTGATCTTATAAACGGTACTTGTGGACTTAAATTAAGTCCTTCATTAAAAATTTCCAATTCCCAAATTTCCAAATCTTTCTCCTGACCAACAGTTGGCTTTAACCTTTGCTTTGTTCACCTGAAGTCTCAGAATGTCTGAGGTTCAGCATCACGGGCACGAAAAAGTGGTGATGGTGTTTTCTTTATAAAACTGAGTGTGTCGGAATTAATACAGTTACCAATTAGATCTAATAATGTAAAATTTCTATATTATAATAATGCATTAGTCTTATGTAGCGCTTTTCAAGATGCTCAAAGACGCTTTACAATTTCATACACACCTCAATCATACTTGGTGGTGGTAAGCTACTAATGTAGCCACAGCTGCCCTGGGGCAGTCTGACGGAACCGTGGCTGCCAATTCGCGCCTACAGCCCCTCCAACCACCACCAAACACCAACCACACTCACACTTGCAAAGGGTTAAGAGTCTTGCCCAGGGTCACAACGACTGCATGCGCTCAGACGGGAACTCGAACCAACGACCCTCCGGTTGCGAGGTGAGCGCCTACCCACTGCGCCCACTAACCCACTAGCCACGTAGCTGTTATGGCGGGCCACAGAGACAATCTTGTCCTGCGCTGTTGGAAGTTCTCCAACTCCACGAGTTTGGGCTTTTTCTAGTGTTGCTAGTCCAGCTGGCCAGAAGTAGTTCATATATGTGCCATTACACTGAGTTCATGGTGAGGCTGTGGACTAATCAGCTGCAGTCCAATGACGGTAGAGGTGGAGTTCAAACAGAATAACAGACTCACAAAAGAGGCAGCTCATTATGTTGATTAGCACTTGGCAAATAAAATATTTGCAGATAATTTTTGAAATCCTGTGCACCATGAAAATGCTCTGTTATCAGGAAGCTTAGTTGCAATGAGAATTCATAAGCTGTACAGATGCAAAGCACAGATACCTGCTAATTAAAAAAAAAAGGAATTTCATTCACCAAAACTGAAGCACAAATTAATTAAATGATCTCTACCCACAGGAAATAAAGTAAAGCTAACATGTAAAAGCCTTAAATTACAGTTTTGGTCATTGCTGCCCACCTGGGAGGTGGGCACTTGGTGGTTCCAGGGTGCGTGGCTGGGTGTTTTGGTGTGGTTGTTGGCCTGCTCCCTTGGGACTTGTGGTTCGGCTTGGCTCTTGGCAACTGCCAAAACCACATTCGTCCATCAGATTGCCAGATGGCGAAGCGTGATTCATCACTCCAAAGAACACATCTCCACTGCTCTCGAGTCCAGTGTTGTCTTGTGATGTCAGGCTTGGATTCATCTGCTCAGCCATGGAAACCCATTCCATGAAGCTCTCTATGCACTGTTCTTGAGCTGAAGGCCACATGAAGTTTGGAGGTCTGTAATGATTGACTCTGAAGAAAGTTGGTGATCTTTGTTTACTGTTCACGTTAACAAATGTTGTAGAAGGAATCTGCATGCGTAGGTGTTTGGTTTTATACACCTATAATTATTATTACCTAATTTCCCTGACGGGACCTTCCCCAAGGGATCAATAAAGTTTAATCCAATCTAATCTAATCTAATCTATGGCCATGGAAGTGAATGGAACACCTGAATTCAATGATTTGAGTCGGTGAGTGTATATACACTTTACTGCCACATACGCTTTATTTAAAAGATGGATCTAGCCCCCACCTGGCCCCACCTGGGCATTACTGCTCCTACCCAACTCACCTCAAATGTTTTAGCTGCGCTCTCACCACCCATACACACAGATGGAAAATTGTAACAACAAAAAAAAAACTAATGAAGAAGTTAATGTCATCTTCATCAATAGCTTAATACAGATGTGTTCTGACACGTAGCAGCTGGTGTGTGTCTTAATTAGCAGGTGTACTTGTAGGTGTAAGTAATGATTATTGCAGCTTGCTACAATAATAATTGCGACAGGGAATTTTTCCAGGCATTCTTTTCTCGGCTGATATAAATGTATGAAGTGATATTGTGCTAATGAGGCTTTGAATAGAAGATATCATGTTTATAAACTTGTTTATTCGCACCACGCTCTGTAAGCCGAAAGCAGCCGCTCAGTTGAAGCCAAAACACTTTTGCTGTACTTGATTCATCCGAGAATCCCACTGCAGCTCCATGTACATTTGCAGTACCTATTCTGCAATTAGTGTTCGCTGGTACTCTGAGGAACTGTATTTATAGTTTCATTTGTGTTTTGTCCCTTTTATCTTTGAAACAAAAGAGAGTTGAATTTTTGCAAAATTTATCACTCAGTTTTTATTTATCATTCACTTGTTTATTCTGGGAATCTAATAAGATTCATGGTTTAAAAGACAGACAAACAAACAATGGTGATGCAGCACTTGCTTCACCGTGGACGGTGATGATGGCGTTCCAGCTGTTTCCAGATCGTGGCAAACTTGAGCCTTGGTGGTTCCTGGCTTGTTCCTGAACATTCTAAGCAATTTCTTCTCATCTGACAGTTTTTAACCTTCAGCACCACTTATGAAAAGATTTAAGTGAGTGTATGTATAATTGAGTCTGTTGGTATCTGTTTGACGCTGTGTGGATTCGAGAAAATCTAAAATAATTTCAAACTTGGGCACCGAATTCTTGTCATTGAAGATGCATGCTGTTCAATCATTCCATTCTAAACAGTTCAAAAGAATAATTAAAAGCCCCAAATTGCTATCATTTTCATGTCCACGATGAGTTTATGTAAACTTCTGATCACTCTGTTAGTGCTGTGGGATTTTTTTGAAATGTCAGGAGATGTAGATGTTTGGGTCTTTTTGGCATTACCCTGATATTAATTAATGAATTGTGAATTATATCTGCTTCACATTTTCACATGGCTAAGAGGTTGTCTCCATTAAAGTTTTGTTAGTAATTGGCTGGATCAACTTGGCAGCTTATGTTGTTATGAACAACAACTTTCAGGTTGCTACAGTATTACCATCTTACCCTATCACTAGCATCCTCCTCTGTCACACTGACCTTCTGTCCTCCTTCATTACATCCATAATTCTTCTCTGATCTTCTTCCTTTCCTCCTGCCCGACAGCTCCATCCATAATCCCTCTGCTGTACATGTCCAGATCATGTCTCCAGACCACTCAACCTGAGCTGTCCCTCTGATACACTCATTCCTGATTCTGTCTATTCTGGTTGCTTCCAGTGAAAATCTTAGTATCCTGTTTATGAATGATTTTTTGTTTCTCACATTATTCTTGCAACCAAACCTCTGCTTATATGCAGGAAACACACCAGTCTTTCATCAATAAATGAAACAAAAAAGAAGCTTTAAGCCAGTCTTTATTCAGCATAGTGTAGGAGTACTTTTAGTATTAAGTAAAGGGACATTTTACAAGATAAAATAGAACGATATCATCTCCATCCATACGTTCATGTTCTTTGGTTTATCCAGTTCAGGGATAAACTATAGTAATATATCATAAATGTCTTGATTTTAATAAAAGCTTTTTACATGTTGAAGTAAACAATCTCATATGTTACGCATTAAGTATAATTTACAGCCTAATTCAGAATGCTAGATGGTAAATATTGCACAGTGTCATTGCTCTACCAGCAGTCTGTATTTTCCACAGCATATATTTAAATCATGTATGAATGCAGAGAACCATTAGTATGACATAAAGATGTCTGGAAGATGCTAACCACTCCACCAGTGCAAAGTGCATAAAGTTTCTCTGCACCATATACTGTCTCAAGACTAATGGCTCTGAGCGATCGATATTAACCCGCACCACCACTCTACCTACACTCATAGCTGTCGATCCACTGATTCACAGGCTTGAAGAAGAAGAAGAGGAGAGCTAATTCTAGAACATGTGCTTCAGCTGGCAGTTCTGATCTCCTTATTTTATTTGTGTTGTATTTTTGTCTCTTTTCATTAGTTTTTATCAAGTAGTGATCGATATTTCTGTAGGGAGAAGAGTTTAGTCAAGAGAAGAGCTTTTTTCACTGACAATGCGCAAATCTGGAAAATTCCACCCTATTCCAGCTGAGATAAAGAGGCGTTTTTGTGGTTGTTGTGCTCGTGCGAAAGTTGCAAAGGTTGGAAGTGAAGATATAATCCATTTTTGCCAACAGTCATCATGGGAAATGTCAACTCTCTAGCCAACAAAAGTGAAGGGCTGGAGATATTAAAGTGTATACCGTGAGTGCAGTCTTGTATGTTTTACTGAAACATGGTTGAATTAAAACATGTCAGACTCTAATGTGGATCTACCTGGTTTCACCCTCACACGGTCAGACAGAGATGCTAAAGCCAGTGGCAAGAAAAAAGGTGGAGGTCTGGCTTTATTTGTCAACCATAGATGGTGTAATCCTGCACATATCACTGCTGAGGAGGAGATGTGTTGTCCTGATATTGAAATACGGGCAGTTGGTATGCGACCACATTATGTACCAAGAGAATTCAGTCATATACTAACAGTGCTTGTACACATTCCACCCGAGGCGACGGCCGAAGTTCCATGGGAAGTTCTCCATGAAACTGTTGCTAGGATACATATTAAACATCCACAGGCACTTTTTATAATTTCAGGAGACTTCAGTCATGTTTCTCTCTCCTCCCACCTGTGACTGGATTTATACAATTTGTTGACTGTCCTACCAGGGAAAACAAAACCGTTGATCTGCTGTACGCCAGTGTCAAAGAAGCTTACAGAGCCACTGTCTTAACACCACTCAGCAGATCAGACCACAACTTTTTACAACCCCTGTGTGCAAGCACAACCCACAATGAAATTTACAGTCAGGACATGGACACTTCATGCTAGTGTGGCATTAAGGGACTGCTTCGAATGCACAGACTGGAATATGCTGCTCAAAACAGATGAGAACAGTATGGGCATTGACAGACAGGTTAATTGCTTTACTGTTAGTTGTATACTGTACTGTCTGTAGAAACGCAGTCATAACTACAAAAACTGTGAGCTGTTTTGATAGTAACAAACCCTGGATCACAAGTGGGGACAGGGGGAGTGGTGGCCTAGAGGAGAAGAAGCAGGTTCATCACAGAGAGGACCCTGGTTTGAATCCCTGGGCTGGCAGCGCTCCCCGGGCGCTTTCTAGCTGCTCCCTGCTCCATGTTGTGCTGTGTGCTACATACTCCATGTGTGATGGGTTAAAGGCAGAGACCGGATTTCACTGCATGTATGTGACAAATAAAGCTTTTTCTAAAGTGACATAAAGGAAATCCTCCAACAGCTTTCAGAGAGGGTGACAAAGAATGGCTCAAAAGAAGAGACTGAAAATGGCAAAAGCAGAATACAAAAAGAAGATGGAAAGGAATCTACAACACAGCAACATTCGTGAGGTGTGGAGTGGAATCAGTGCCATCTCTGGCTGCAACAGAAATAAGCGGCAGCTGCTTATGGGTGATGTGGAAAGAGCTGATGAACCGAACCAGTTCTTCAATAGATTTGACTCTGCAGTCATACCCACTTCCAGTGCTGCTCTTCGTCTTCTTCTTGTCCTTCTCAACATGTGGGCATCTTCACTGCCACTCAGTCTTCTCCTCCACAGCTACCCCATCTCCTTGCATCTCTAATGTGGCAGCTACCCCCCTCTACATGCTTCACCGAGCCCCAGCTCACCTGGAGGAATGTGGTGCTAATGTGAGAGTTATGTTTGATTTTTCAAGTGCTTTTAATACTATCAAACCATATATACTCAAAGACAATCTCACAGAGATTGGTGCAGATTCATCCTTTGTTTCCTGGATCACAGACTACGTGGCAGAAAGGCCACAGTTTCTTGGACATTAATGTGCAACACCGGTGCTCCACAGGGGACCGTCACGGCTCCAGGCTTCTCATACTGTATACAGCATACTTCAAATATAATTCTGAGTCCTGCCGTATTCAGAAATACTCAGATGACTTCCATTGAGGCATGTATCAGGAATGACAGGAATCTTTTTGTGACTGGAGTCACAAAAACCACCTCATACTGAGCAGCTCTAAGATGAAGGAAATGATGTTAGATTTCAGAAGATTGAGACCCCTTTTCCAGCCTGCGAATGTTTGTGGGGTCGACATAAAGGTCGTAACAAAACATAAATATCTAAGTTTACACCCAGATAACAAACTAGACTGGTTCCTGAAGACGAGCTATACAAAAAGGGGCAGAGCATCTCTTTTTGTTAGAGAAACTAAAATCTTTTGGCATCTGCAGCAACTAGCTGAAGATTTTCTATCAGTCTTTGGTGGCGAGTGTGCTGTTCTATGCTGCAGTCTGCTGGGCAACAGAAACAAGGATGCAAGGAGACTGGGCAAACTAGTGAGGAAAGCTGGCTCTGATTGGAGCCAGAATGGACGCGCTGGGAGAGGTGGTGGAAAAAACGCACGCTAAAGATGTTAGACGACATCCTGAACAACTCTGATCACCCACTTTAAAACATCTTTATGGAACAAAAAAACAGCAGTGCTGGAAGACTCCTCTCTCTCTGCTGTAAAACAGAGATACAGAAAACCATTGGTACCCACAGCCATCAGGTTTTTCAGTTCTCATACAAATAGCAGATGAGCTGTCAGACATATGATTTTTCCCTCTTCTTATTCTTAGAGAGGCAACAGACCTTAAGATGCACACATCAAACTGTTGTTTTTATGATTACATTACGTTTTTTATTCATATATGTAAAGACAGGTGTGCTTGTTTTGTCCTGTTGTTACAGATGTGACATTTTAGCTGCTTTTTAATAGGCAAAGACACCAAATAGGAAACGTACGATGACCTTTTCTAGTTTATAGAGTTGATATGAAAGAAAAACAGTGCATGCAAGTTAAATGAATAATTGCTATCTTTTTGCCAGGTTCTGTCAGCTATGGCATGTTAGCAGATTTAGCCTTCAAATTGGCTCTATGTGTGTACCTATGTTATTTTAAAAGTTCAGCTAGCTTTCTGTGTTATTGCTGTGGTGGCCCTCAGTGTCCTTCAGCTACTCCTACAGTGAGTCTCCCAACCAGTCACCATATGGACTCCATCTACACCGTCTTGGACTGCAGCTGGTGGCGGTAGTCTTTCTTTTGCACTGCGAGTTGGAGGATAAACTGGATCATGTGCTGATACACTGAGATCACTGAGGCTTCAAAGCAAAACAAGGGCTACCGTTGCCAGCTGCTGTCAAAGATTGTGGAGCTGGTGATTGGGAGCTGCCACAATGGCAACCTGGCGAGTTCGCAGACCATGAAATCCAAGACAAGATGAGCTCGGGCTATTTGTTAGCTGCAACTGAATTTTCTAAAGAAAACACATACTGTATAGCTTACACTTTGCTAGTTTTGTTAGCTCACACTTCTCCTTTAATAATACATATAATTTAATTCTGAATGTCTTAAATTTCCCT
>VUQJ01027617.1:16656-27142 GCA_015108635.1 Andinoacara biseriatus | reverse complement strand
GCCTTGGAGGCGGTTCCCCTTGTCTCCTCCTACCTGGGCTGGGCTCACGGACGACTTCTCCACACCTGCTACTAATCTCCTCATCACCCTGGCTCTTCTTAAACCTCCAGTAGATCATCAGTCTTCGCTGGATCATTGACTGTTCAACAGTTAGTTTCGGCCCGCTCTAGATGGAATCCTGGTTTTTGCTTTGCCTTGCCTTGCCTTGCCTTGCCTTGCCTTGCCTCCTGTGCCCAGATCTTTGTGCGAGGTCCAGCCTGCCTACCCTGTCACCTCTTGGTGTTTTGGAGCCAGTCCTCAGTTTTCCCCTGCCTGTCCTCTGTTGGCGTGCCCCAGCCTCACGTCCTTGCCTTTTTCCGTACTCACTGTAAATAAATCTTGCACTGCAACCTACTTGCGAGTCTGTCTGGATTCTCTGCTCTGCCTGTCGTGTCAAGCACTTGGCGACAGTGGCAAGGAAAAACTCCCTTTTAACTGGAAGAAACCTCCAGCAGAACCAGGCTCGGGGAGGGGCAGTCATCTGCCACGACTGGTTGTGGCTGAGGGGAGAGAGAGAGGACAAAAGACACACTGTGGAAGAGAGCCAGAGATTCATAATAACTAATTATTAAATGGATAGTGGTGTATAACGATTACTCTCCTGAATTTTCAGATATCTGTACTTTACTTATCTCTTATATTTTATTTGTTTTTCTGACAACTTTTTACTTTTACTCCCTACATATCTGCACTTTCTACTTCATTAGGGTTTTTTTTTTTATTTCCCAGCACTGT
This sequence comes from Andinoacara biseriatus, assembly GCA_015108635.1. Classification (NCBI taxonomy): domain Eukaryota; kingdom Metazoa; phylum Chordata; class Actinopteri; order Cichliformes; family Cichlidae; genus Andinoacara; species Andinoacara biseriatus. The sequence goes on along the minus strand of VUQJ01027617.1, from coordinate 26,368 downwards.
GCCTTCAAACATGAGACTGATCTTAGCCTAAATGGAGGGGAAAATAACACATATGGGGCTATAGTATTGGTGTATCAATCAGAAAGCCCTGTGAAGGAGGTCATTTCGTCATTACCTAATCAGATGCCTGAGCCACCTTAACTGGCTCCTTTCGATGTGGAGGAGCAATGGCTTTACTTTGAGCCCCTCCTGGATGGCCGTACTCCTCACCCCATCTCTAAGGGAGACGTCAGTCACCCTTCAAAGGAAACTCATTTCACGATCTTATTCTTTCGGTCACTCCCGTCACTTTCGGTCCAATAGCCAGTCTCGATAGCGGGGGATTGGTCTGCTAGGGCCTCTGCCCTTGGCCTTCGCCCAACACACACTGCACCTGACACCTGCGATGCCTCCTGCGGGTGGTGGGCCTGTAGGAGGGTGGGCCCATGTAACCTCTTTGGGCTCCGCCCGGCCAGGCACCATGGGCTAATGCCCGGCCACCAGACGCTCTCCCTCAAACTCCCTCCCCTGACCTGGCTCCAGGGTGGGGCCCTGGTAACCCTATCCCGGGCAGGGCAAACTGTTCCCTCGTTGTTCTAGACATAGGGGTCTTCTGAACCGCTCTTTGTCTGGACCCTCAACCAGGACCAATTTGTCATGGGAGACCCTACCAGGGGGACAAGCCCCCAGACAACATAGCTCCTGGGATCACTGGGACACACAAAGCCCTCCACCACTATAAGGTGGGGTTTCACAGAGTGAGCTACCAATGTACAGCAAATGTGACCAAATTGGCACCAATTTCTTTAGCTTTGAATGCCTTCTAACAAATGATAACGTCATAACAAGTCAGTATGTCAAACTGTTTGACACCTAGTTAAGAAGGAAATGATGCACCTTTCTGACTGGTAGAGCTAACTAGAAATTTTTTTTTTGGTTTTCTTAAAATTTAAACCTATTAAATCAAAAATAGATACCCAACTTTTTTTTTTCAATGGCAGAAACAAGCTTCCATAGAAAAAACCTCAAAAAGAAGCAAAATAACCGTATAAAACTGCTGAAGGCCAGATAGACAAACTATATCAAGAGACAAATTATTTCAAAACAGATTCAAAACAGAAAAATAAATAAAGTTATGAGGACACAAAATAAACAAAGTGATGTAAAATAACCACAAAATGCTGGATGTGTTCTTACTAAAAGCAGGAAGGGTGGGAGGCGTCTTTGTCTCATAATCTGTCTGTGACTAGAGGCTGTTTGGATTTACAAATGGAACCTTAATATTATTTTACATTTGAATATTTCAAGATCTTTATTTGGAATTCAAGTAATGCACTGAATAAACAATGAAACCATCAATAACATGCAGTTTGTCATTGCCAAAAAATAAATGCGAGTCTAACTCATTTCCCAAATGTGCCCCATTAAACACAGTCAGAGTCCCCTCTGAGGTTTAAACTGAAAGAACATTTATTTGTTTTCTGAACTTTGACCTCCATTCTTTCACATAACCTTGCATAACCTTTTCTTGTCATGTGAAAAAAAGAAATCTATCAAAACAAAAAAAAAAAATTCTACACGAGCACACGCTGCATTTTTTTCCCCCGATTTGTACCCGTTAAATTGTTAAATTTCATGCCAACATAACCACACACAAGCAAATCATGACCATTAATTTTAAACACACTAATTCTATAAGACATATTGTCCATTTTATCAGCTTTAACACTTGGTCTGTGTGTCACTAATGGAAACAGGCCCTCACTGAAGACGGAGAGTTGCTTCCCATTAACGTCCTCCCCGTTAACACGCTGGTCTGGCTCTGAAGCAATGATCCATGACACAAATGATTCATGAGAGCGTGACATGTAATGTTTTATATTGCTGCAATGAAACTTTTATAAATGTCACCAAAAAAAGGACAGCAGGACTTCCAGGCAAAGCTGTGCTATTCATAGATGTAGATAAAGGCGTAAAGGCTAGGATTGGGTGTATCTGGGCAAATTATTAATGAACGATTGCTATAATCCCTCTGGGCAATTTTATGTGAGGGGGTATCCCTGGTAGAAGGGTAAGAAGAGTTATACACAAATTCAAATATCAAATCCCACCTGGCAGCATATTAGATCACATTTAATTAGGATACAGAGGTAATATTTCTGACATTGTCGCATATCATTGTGGCCTGTTCTTAATACGAGTTGTCACAAAAAAAGGTTGGTGGATGGAAAAAGAGGGCAGAGGTACCAAGGATAATATGTATCAGTGTCACCTTTAAATCCTGAGATTATGTGTATGACCAGTGAGCACAAGGACCCAGAAATTTAGCATTCCTTTTAACTATAGTAATCATAATAATTTGGCTGTATGTCAAACATAATATATTCTGGTTAAAGCCAAAAATATAAAACATTGAAAAATGAGTAGCAAATATTTGAGATAAAATTACTAGTTTGTTATTTAGGCTCCTTCTAATCTCTACAAAAAGTAAATATGCATATGCAGAATCTGTAAGCAAGTGATAAGATCTTTGGTGTGGGACATTTTCACTTTGAAGTTTGCTGGCAGTCTGAGTATTGATCAATTATGTTTGAGCAAGTCTATGTGGAGAGAAAAACATGGACTGCTTAAAATAATCAAACAGTTATAGTCAGAGGTTTACATTTACTCATCATGGGCATGAATAACATGGTAATTTGGGGCTTTTAATGGTTTCTTTGAACTGTTCTTTTTCCAGAGTGGAATGACTGTACAGCATACATCTTTAATGACTTTAAAAAAAACAAGAACTGGGTGCACAAATTTGAATTTATTTTGGATTTTTTTTCTCTAATCCACACAGGGTCAAAAGTATACATAGTGTCTCAAATATACACATACACACTTAAATCTTTCAATAAGTGGTGCAGAAGGTTCTAACTTGACAAGGCCATGACCTATTAACTTCTCATTAGTGATCATCATTGACTACGACTGGTAGTTAGTCTTTGCTAGCATAAAAGGATTTGTTTGACAGCATTCATTGGACTGACCAAATACTGTAGGCAGGTGAATTGTAGATTTACACAAGTAAGGAAGGTCTCTTGGAGCCATTTCTGAACCACTGCAGATTCCAATACCATCAGTTCAAACAATTGTTCGTAAGTACAAGTTGTGTCACCACTTTGCCAAGGTATGGAATAAGACCCAAACTGTCACACTTAGATGAGAGGAAATTGGTTAGGAATGACCAGGAAACACCAAGGCTCATCTGGAAACTGCCAAAGGACCACTGTCAAAGTCCATAGTGAAGCCATTTTTACATCACCTTGGACTGAGAGGGTGCAAACCAAGAAAGGAGCCCCTGCTCCAAAATCAATAACTTCAAGCTTCACTGAAATTAGCAGCTGGCCACATGGACAAGCTACAACAACAAGAGGTATGGAGGAGTAAATGTGAGGCTTTCAAACCTAAGACCAATGGAACCAGCTGTCGAGCATGGTGGTGGACGCATCATGCTCTGGGTCTGTTTTGCTGTCATTGGTACTGATACATTGCACAAAGGAGATGGAGTAATTGAGGAGGACTACCTCCAAATTCTTCAACTTCACCTCAGATCAACAGCTAGATGATTGAAAGTTGGACACAATTGGGTGATGCTACAGGCCAATGATCCCAAACACACATCAAAATTGGTTTTGGTTTGGTTTGAATAAAGCAGGCTAAAATTAAGTTTATGGAATGACCTCAACCTTATTGAAAATTAATGCCCAAAGTATCTTTAATAGCCAGGTCTGTATTGTCACATATGTGGAAGCACTTTTATTAGGTTTTTATTCTGCATTTGCAAACAGCAACCAGTGTAATCAACAGGTTTGTGGAATCTGTACACTATTTGCAAACTGGCAAACTCCCATTTCTCTAAATAAGGAAAAAGCTGAAGTGGAGAAAGTAGTGAGAATGATGTAGGAGAGAAACCTGCACCACTAAACTGCAAAAGCAAAAGAGCAGGGGAAAGTTAAAGTGAAGAAAGAGAAACAATAGAGTCCAAGGAGGAAGCCAGAAATTGCACATTTTCCCAAAGATGTCATGACAATTTAGACTAAATAATTCAATTATTTAATAAAGTTAAGGTTTAGGCTGAAATAAAGTTTCTGAAAAGCATTTACCCTGAAACACTCACTGTGGCACAAGTTGCTATGAAAAAAACAGGCCATAAGAAAAAGAAGAAAACAGATGGAAAACAAGGAGTGCTTGATCTGTCAGCCCAAAATGAGAAACCCGCTGCAATGAAAGAGAGATTCTCCGAAATCTATGAGATAGTGCAAAGAAGTTAGACTTTAGGCTAAGCTATGACATCCAGCAAAGATGTAAGTCATCTTTAATAAAAGATAAGGTAATGAGAATAATGATAATAATAACGTTCACAAATGTTGCACAAACTGAGGTACAACATGTAGTTGTGTACCTATGTTCTTGATTCTGTATTTCATGAGCTGATGTCCATGGAGCAGCTTTGCCTTATTACTTTACTGCAATGCATTTCAATAAAAATAAATTCTGATACCAGTATATCTGTGATGAGTCAATATCAACTGATAATACTGTCCAAACAATATATCAGTCAGGATCAAGCCAGCAGATGCTGTGAAATATGATCTAATCAGTCTCACAAAGTCCTGGTGAGGCAGATTATGAGTTGAGAGTTAAAGTCTTGATAAATGACAGCTATGCCAAAAAGCTCTGAATCTGACCTTTAACTTTCTTGCTTATTTAGTCATTAATATTTAAATTTAAAAAAATGGTTTTAAGTTTTCAGGGACTTTACAAACCATAAACAGCACCAGCCTAGAGAATACAAAATGCCACATGAGACAACATGTACAGTAAGCAATTAATAAAACTCATTAAAAAGTGCAGACTTTTTTTTTTTATAAACAAACTTAAATTCTTTTAACATAACTGCAGGCAACTAATCTTTCATGCTGCAGTACAAGGTCAAGAAGTCCTGTTTAGAAATGCATGCATCTCCAAAAAGTTAACTTTTCACGACATAAGAAACGCCCCAGTTTTCATTTTCAGTTTTTTCAACACTTTCTGGGTCAGTATAATTCATTTTAACATGATTTGATGAGCTTTAGAAGTAGGAGCATGTCCTCAACACCCATCTTAAAGAAAAACATGGATTTCACTGAAAGTCATAAGCTTCTGAAAACATTTGCTTCATAATGTTACAAATGCTCTGATGAACCAGGTGTAAATTTAACATACAATCACCACCTATTTTATTAAGTGCATCTGTTCAACTCCACATTAACGTAAATATTCAAACAGCCAATCACATAGTAGCAACTCATTTGGGCATATAGACATGGTCCAGATGAGGTGCTGAAGTTTAATTCAAGCATCAGAATGGGGAAGCAAGGTGATTTAAGTGTTGGTGTCAGAGTGACTGGTCCAAGTATTTCTCACCATAATAGCTTGGATTCATCCTGATTTGCATCAGTGGTGGAGGTTGGTGGTGCTGGTGTAACCGTGTGGGGGATATTTTCTTGCCACACTTAGGGCCCCTTAGTTCCAGCTGAGCATTGCTTAAACACCACAGCCTATTTGAACGCGTCCATCTCTTTTCAAGAACAGTGTACCCATTTTCTGATGCTCATCTCTGGATGAGTGACCTGGAATGATCATTTCATTGTGTGCCTTGTGTGCACAATGGCAATGAATTGAATGTGACATCTAATATCATTGGATGGTTCAATTGGGGGATTCATGAAGTTGAACTTTGGTGTTGATTTGACAATAAGGTTTGATGCTCTCATACTTTCCTCACTTACAAATGATAGCATTTTTTTTGTATAGGAAAAACTGAGAATCACTGATGTAACTCAAGGATATCCATCAAGGGGAAAAATATCAATATAGCCCCAAAAAATTGCCTTTTATACATTTTTGATATTTAAACTGTGAAAAAGCTTCTGTTATGCAAAACTGAATCTGCATTCTTTCCCTTGAAAAAAAAAAACTTAAGCGGTGCTTCATCCGTGAGAGCTGATGAGTCACAGATCGACTTTATGAACCCTCTGAATGTTTTGAACTCTTTCATTCAAATGAGTTTTCTTTAATTATACTGCCACCAGCTCTTTTTTTTTTAACCAGAAAATGTGCTCCCATCCCTGTAAGATCTCCTCTGGCGAATTCACTGTATCCTCAAAAGTTGGTCTGCCTTCCTGCCTCTGACAGCACTGAAGAGGAGCTCCAGTTTTTTTGTTTTTTTGTTTTTTCCTTTTGATGATTTCTTGGCTCTGGTGCTCATGTTCGCAAATCTAGGCTAAGATTACAAAAATAACACATTAATTCTGCTATCGATGGATTTCCTTTCACTCCCATACTGTAGGTGCCAAAATAAATGCATAAGGGCATTTATTTTGATTCAGACGTGAAATGTGCTTGTGCTGATTTATTTTTAGAGAGCAGTTTTAACATTAATCTGGTCTTTCAGCATTTACCTGCTGCTTTTCTAAATGGCAGTCTAACTTATAGCCAGACTCACAGTTTGGATTTAAAAACACATTATCTAGAGACTTTTTTATCATTTATCACTATCAGTATTTAAAAAAAATGCTGAGAGAAAATAAACCTAAGTTAGGCAACATTGTACAGGAACGCTGAGTTTGATTGCTTTTTGAACAAATATGTTTCAATGTCCTTGAGCAAAAAACACCAAATTCCAGTGATGCTCATCCACGACCCCAGCCCGCATAGGTCAAAGCTGGTAATGGAAGTGTATTTGCATATCATCACAGGGTACACAATACCTGGCCAACTTCCCCAAGTTAACTGGCAATGTAATGAGATGGACGGCTGACTCTCATATTGTTACTATAAACAAGTGCATTTGTTTTTGCCAAGTTATTCAATCTGCATAGCTCCAATTATTTATAATTAGCGTGTCATTTGTGCCCCAGGGCACAGCGACACTAGTAATTACAAACCTCATTTTACAAGAAAGCATATTCCAAGTATCTCCGCACTGTGGCTGAGAACTGCTTTCAAGCTTTTATTTAGAGGCAGAGAAATATGATATTAGCACTAATCTGCTATTTACATCTCACTTTGACTCATGTTTGAGGATTTTATTCTAACAGGAAAAAAACAGTTAAAAGACAACCAGAACACCTGCCACTGCAAATGCTTTTTTATTAACACTGAATAGTGAGTCTATACTACAGCTGGTTTGTATAGGCATATCCTCAAAGAATTTTATAGCTACAGCACTGAAAATAAGAGAGTCTGCAGTCATGCTAGTAAGTTTGTGTACCTGCATTTTGGCCACAACACTCCTATTAGAGATACCACAATTACTAATTTCCTACAGTCACACCAACACTCACTTTTCCTGTTACAAATTTCTGAATAATATAGACATCCAAACAAAAGTAAGTACTTTCCATGTAAGTAAAAGTCATCTGGCAAAGGCAGTATGCTGAAATTTAAGACCAGTATGGTGCCAAAATGTAAACATACTGTGTATTTAACCCTCACATATTAACATCTACACCAAATAAATTGTTAATTAGTTTTTATTATTCAAATTAAACCTTTACTGATACAGTCATGGAAAACTAAGTATACCTCATGATTCAGTAGCCTGCAGAACCACCTTTAGCAGCAGTCATCGTTTTCTGTGTGATTTTATCAGTTTCTAACATAGTTCCGGAGCATTTGTGGCCCACTCTTGATTACAAGCATCTAAAACGTGTCTTCAGTTATGTGAACATTCATTTGTGCACAGCTCTCTGAAGGTCCTATTGAGGTAGGATTTCGAGGTCTGTACTGTGACTGAGCCATTCTGTTGTAGGGTGTGCGCCAACTATCGGGGGATCACAATCCTCAGCCTCCTTGGGAAGGTCTGTGCCAGGGTGCTAGAAAGGAGAGTTCGTCCATTAGTTAAACCTCAGATCCAAGAGGAACTATGTGGGTTTTATCCTGGTTCCTAAATGCTGAACCAGCTCTTTATCCTCTCAAGGATATTGGAGAATGTTTTGTGGACCTGTAGAAGGCATTTGAACGTGTCTCTCAGTGCATCCTGTAGGTGGTACTGTGGAAGTGTGGTGTATCTGGCCTGTTGTTACGGCCATTCAGTACCTGTATAACTGAAGCAAGAGCTTGGTCTGCATTATTGATAATAAGTCAGACTTGCTTCCGGGGGGTGTTAAGAATTAGCACCTCTAGGTCTGAGGCCATGGTCCTCAGCTGGAAAAGGGTGAAGTGCTCCCTCTGGGTCAGGGACATGTTGCTGCCCCAAGTGGAGGAGTTTAAATATCTCGGGGTCTTGTTTATGAGTGAGGGGAGAAGGAAACAGGAGATTGATAGATGGATTGGGGCTGTGACTGCAGTGATGCGGATGTTGCACTGGTCCATTGTGGTAAAGAGAGAGCTGAGCATGAAAGCGAAGCTGTCAGTTTACCGATCAATCTACATCCCCACCTTATGTCACCTATGGTAGCGAGCTTTAGGTAGTGGCAGAAAGAATGAGATTGCAGATACAAGCAGAGGAAATAAGATTCCTCTGAAGGGTGGCTGGCCTCTCCGTTAGAGAGAGTGAGGAATGCAACCATTCGGGAGGGGCTCAAAGCAGAGCTACTGCTCCTCCACATCAAAAGGAGCCAGTTAAGGTGGTTCAGGGATCTGACAAGAATGCTTCCTGGGCACCTCATGGGTGAGGTGCTCTGGGCATGTCCTACCTGGAGTAGACCCAGGGCACACTGGAGAAATTATCTCTCTAAACTGGTCCTGGGAATGCCTCAGATAAGCTGAAGGAGGTGGCCATGGAGAGGGAGGTATGGGTTTCTCTTCTTAGTCTGCTGCCCATGTGACCTAGCCATAGATAAGCAGAAGAGAATGGATGGCTGGATGGATGGATGGTCTTAGATTTGCTGCTGTGCTTGGGATCATGGTCCTGTTATATGACCCAGTCTAGGCTGTCAAACAGATGCCCTCACATTTGACTCCAAAATCCTCAATACCTGCAAGGTGCCCAGGTCCAGTGGCTGCAAAACAAGCCCAAATCCTCACCCCTCCACCACAGTTGGTATGAAGTGTTTGTGCCAATATCCTGTAGGACCTGTGGTTTTGTGCATTATGACCAAACATCTCCACTTTGTTCTCCTCTGTAGAAAGGACATGTTCAGATACAAATTTGTAAACCTAAGCCATGCTGACATGTTCTTTGTAGAAAGTAGAGGCTTTCTCCAAACAACCCTTCCAAACAAGCCATACTTGTTCAGTCTTTTTCTACTTGTACTGTCTTGAATGTGAACATTGAGCCTGCAAAGTAATACCTGTAGAGTTTAAGATATAGCTTCTGTGTTTTTTGTTGTTGTTGTTTTTTTTTCTCTAAGCATTGCATGGTCTGATGTTGGGGTGAATTATGTGAGTCATCCACTCCTTGAAAGATTCTGGCATTAAATTCACACACACCTGAATGCTCCAGACCAGCAAACTGCCAAAACATCCAAAACCTCTGCTTTCAGAACTCAAGTGCACTTGATTAGCAGCACCTGGCTGTGGTTTACACTCTTAATTCCTGTGGCAGCAGTAAGGGTGTACTGTGCAAAAATAGTCTAGCTATTAGCATGTTCAAATGATTACAATAACAATGCTAAGGTATCGATGTTTAGCATGTTAGAACTACTTAATGTTAAGCTGTTCATGCTTAATAGATAATTTGTTGAAGAATTCATTTTTCTTG
>VUQJ01027617.1:2560-14456 GCA_015108635.1 Andinoacara biseriatus | reverse complement strand
GCAGATGAGCGTGCAGGCAGGGTGCTCACGTCAATATAATGTGAGAAGTAGTCTATCATGACTAAATAGTTCCCGTTCTGCCATTGGGAAAGATCTGCTGTGAAATTCTGCCACAGTCTGTTCGGGAGGTCCATTGTGAGTAACGGCTCTACCGGTGTTTGTGCTTCACATGCACGGATCTCTCAACCATCTGCTTTACAGAAGACACAATGCGTGACTACCAGACTGATTCTCTTGCCCTAGCTAGGTATTTGTTCATGCCTTGGTGTCCCCAGTGAAGTCTCTGCAGGATTTCAGGTCTCATGTGTTCAGGTATGAAGAGTTTCTCACCATTCATGAGCAGTCCTCCTCCTTCATGCAGGACTGACCTTTCAGGTCAGTACGGCAACAGCAGTTTGTATACATCTCATCTGTGTTCAGGCCAGTCATTTGCAATGTAACAGCTGAGAAGTATACAAGCATCATCAGAGGTTTCTGCATTCTTAATCTGTTCCAACTTTGTCAAGGTGTCTATACTGTCCAGATAAACCTTGCTTTCTTTTCCCAGGTCCTGCTCTGCCTATGTGGGTACAGCTGGAAGAGGATCCCTGGACAGAGCGCCAGCTGTTATCAGGTTTTTACGTGAGATGCAAATGATGTTGAAATTGAACCTGAGCAGTAAAAGTCTGAATCTAATAATCCTCGGTGGAAGACCATGCAATGTTCTGGTTTTCAGGAGTGTTATGAGTGGCTTATAAAGTCCAGCCCACTCAAATATCCACGCAAGCGTTCAAGTGGCCAGGGTGTAGCAAAGGCCTCTTTTTCTATTTGAGCTCAGCTTTGGTCAGACTTCTTGATATATAGACAATGGGCCTCCACTCAAAAGCTGGCTTTGTGTAAAAAACCCTTCTTAGTCCGTAAGTAGAGGCATTTGTCAACACCATAGTTTTGTGATGTGGGTTCTACTGGGCTAACACGGTCTCTGAAACCAGATATTGGTGGTTTCAGAGACTTTCTGTTGGGGTGTTTCTCATGTCCAGTTGTTCTCTGTTATCAGCAGGTCATGGATGGGCTTTGTCAGGTCAGGCAGGCGTGGCGAAAATATGCCTACAAACTTCACCATACCCATGAAATGGCAGACATCAGCCACATCCTTTGGCTCTGGCATGTTGAGGATTGCCTTTATTTTATCCAGGTCTGCTCTGATGCCTTGAGGGTTTATGAAATGTCTAAGGAAATAACTCTCAGTCAGAGCAAACTGGCATTTTTCATTAAGAGTGAGCCCAGCTTCTCTGAATTTCTGTAGCACTCTGTGCAGCCTGTCGCTGTGCTCTGCCTGGTTCCTTCCTATGATGAGGACATCATCAGCATGACACAGGACTCCATCAATGCCGCCAATCAATGGAGAAAACGTCTTTTGAATTTTTTTTTTTGGGGGGGGGGGTGATATACCAAAAGGAAACCTCTTGAAGTAATAGCGGCCCTCTGGTGTGATGAACATGGTCAGCAGCATTAAAGGACACTTATCATGCAAAATCCACTTTTTTAGCCCTTAAATACAGTGTAGGAAATGTAAATGCATGCTGCTTGGGTGGTGTGTAGATATCTTTATATACTTTTTGGGTCATAATTTTCAGTCTGGTCAGTTTTCTCTCTTTTTCATGATGTTTTCTCATTTCTGGGGTTACAGAACTGCTAAAAAGGTCTGCACATCCAGCCGCCATTTTTTTCACGCAACGATTTTGTAGTCCAGTCTAGTTTTGCCAAAGTTGCACATAGGTAAGTCAAAATATTCGGTTGTTGGATGTGGTAGCCCACATGATTCCTTACATCGCCCCCCGGCATCAGAGCCTCTTCAAAGTGCTAAAATTCATCACAGTTCAGAGCTCCACCGGGAACGCGGGACACTCTCCACACACTAACCCAAGGAAGAGGCACTCTGGCCCAGCTAAACTTCATCACAGCGCTCCCCTGGAGTTCCTGCGGTGAACAGGGACACTCTCTGGGAAATGGACCTACATCAGTGTGGAAAGGCCTCCGTGTTTGCGCTAAGCACTTCGAGGATGAGTTTCAGCAACCTCCGTCAGTATAAAGAGGGATTTGCCAAAAGACTATCTGATTGAGGGGTCAACAAACTTTATTTTAGGCTAATTTTGTGTATTGATATGACGTCCTGGCCATTATTTTGAGAGTAGCATTGTGCCTTCTGTTAGCGCTGTGGCAAGCTCCTTGAGGATAACTACTGCATGTTTTGAATAACTTTATTTGGCTTTGTGTTTGCCGTTTTTGTCTTGGGATTCAGTGATGTTCAGTGACATTCTTGACGCTAGCTAGCTAACTCCTCTGTCAAGGCTTTGTTTACTTCATTCATATTGTGAATGCTACTCTGCCGGTAGCTAATCGTATTGCTGCTATCAAACTACAATAATGGCTGAACAGGGCGGCGTTGAACACTCTGCGACCTGAAAGGGGGGGCGCAAGAGACAGCACCAAAACAGGTTGGTCTGAGCTGGGTGTCAGAAAAGGGGTCAATATGGGGTCTGTGGAGCTACAATAACGAGGAACTGGGACCAAAGCATTGCAGTTGCAATGGCCCCATTTTCTCCATCTGGTCTAATTCTCCCTCTTTATCTTTGGCCCTGTATCCTACTGCTGTGGGATAGTGCATCTACTTGCCCTGGTGACTGCAGAACTGCCTGTTGCTTTTTCACCTCTTCGTTCTGCCTCACTTGAACTATTTCTGTATGTAAATCCAAATTTGGTTGAGCTTCAGTTTTTCAGACAATTTGGCATCATATATGCTGACAACATTTATTTGCAAAGTTCATCTAGCTTGTTCACTGCTGTGACAAAGTTTTCACCCGATTTGCCGACTTCCTGACATTGCTTATTAAACTTCACTCATAAATTACATTGTGTGCATCAAAAGCCTTTTTTTTCCTCATTATAGTTGTTTAGTTTTTCTTTATCCAGCTAAAGTGAGCTCAGGATATCATCACCTTTATTGCCCATGGTGTCGATGAGAGAATTCACCTGGTAAGCTCAGTCCTTTTCTTTCAGTCCAAAAGCAACTCTGAAACATTCAAATTATAGTGGAGTCAAAGCTTTCCTTGCTTAAAATCAATCGGGACTGTTGTTTCTTGTTTTTCCTTTTATGTGTTTCCTAGTTGTATTTATAGGTGTATTTAAAGAAGTCACATCTTTAAAACACACCTGTGGATGTAGCTACTATGACATCATCTACTGGTTTGTAAAGTTCTGTTTTACAATCTCATTGACTGTCAATGTGTCAATCACAAGCAGATAGCCAACGAGCATCCTCCAGATAAATCGCCTCCTTAAACTGAACTAATTTTTTATTCAGTATGACCCATGAAATCAACGGTAAAGTGTTTTCCCACAGACTCCTATAGGACCTGAAGTCTCATTACAACACCAAGTATTGCCTCCTGCTGGTCATTAAAACAAATGTACGCTCTGGCTTTCCTTTTTAGACACAAAAGTTACTTACATGTTTTTTTTTTTTACCATCTATGGGAAGAACAAGTAAAGCTGTAATGAAAATTACATTATGAAAGAAAAAAATGCTCATTGGAGTAATTACTTGTTTTATGTGGATTTAATATGAATTTAATATGGCTGCGAGATTTTGGTATTAAATAGTTACACAATCTCACTTTTTGTACCCAAAACCCAGCTTGTAACCCTTGCAGTGTTTTGCCACGAGCCATATTACAACTGCAGAGTAACACAGAGCAAACTGTGCACTCCAGGGGGTCATCAGCAGGCAGAGCAACCAGGGGGGAAACTTTGGGAACATGGCACAGCTTTGTTGACAATCAACACTGAAACAGATTGTCGTGTCTCTTTTGTTTTGCTTCACGGGGCTCTCTGAACACATGCATGTGCTGCACCCCAATTACAGTATAAGTGCCTCACTGTGAGGCCTGCTCATCTTTTTTGTCTTTCATGTGAACAAATGAAGGGGAAGTTTCTTTGAGTTCTTCATTCATGAGCATGAAGCATGAGTGTTTTTATCCTCCATGATATGTAAAATATGCATTCAGCAGAGCTTCCAGTTGAAGGAGCTATTAAAATGACAGAAAATCAACTATTGAAACACCTCAGAGGTGAAAAGGAGCAGAAAACTGTTTCAGACAAACAACTTAACTTGTTGCCTTGTGACAGTAAATTGTCCAATCTGTATAACCAGGCATTGGAATACAAAGCTAAGGGCTTCTGCTGTTCACATAGTCTGCGTTCATCCTCACCAAAAAAATAAATAAATAAAAAACAGCCCCCTGGATTTGGAAGCCTCAATGTCAGATCGCTCTCCAAGAGACTTGGCAAGTGTTTCACCCAGAGGCTGTACTTTTTTTTTTATTTAGCTATGCCTCTGTTCATGGATGATCTAATTCGTGCCATAGCAAAAGGCTAAAAAAGTGTCAGCCAGGATGAGTTTTGACTGGCAGGTGGAACAAAATGATGAGGTAAAAGCAAGGAAGTAGTATTTTACTATTTTATCCTCAGAAAACTCTGAATTATTCAGACAGGGCTGGAAAAGTTTTAGCCATGAGGGACTTTGTAAGCATTTTTTTTTCTCTTTTGACACAAGAGGCCAGTCAAGAAGAGGTCACCTTTAGATAGATCACTCAACAAGCCTTCGGACTCCCCACTGGGCTGTACAGCATCTGTCCATTTTCGAATTAGTTCCTAATGCTCCCTTTTAGCAAGAAAATACAGAAAGGGGAACGTTTCCCGTGGCACCGAAAATAGTTAGTGAATCTAAAAATCGTCAAACCTCTATTAGGACTGATTAACTCCTTTGAACATCAGTTGTTTTTAGTAAGCTGCCTTTTGCTGAGTCCTGAAAAACCTTGCTCAAGGCAGTGCCAGTCATTTTACAAGTGCTGATCCTCCTCCTCCTAAGCGGATTGGGGTGGGATGTTTTGACGTTTTGCCAGCTTCGGTCAGTGATAAGGCTGACCCGGTCATCTCACAGCGAGCTCCTACACAACACTGTCTTTTCTTCAGAGAATAAGACAACACAGTTTGTCCTTAATGGATGGCCTCGCACAGGCAAGCACAGTCCTGTCCTGTGACAGCAACTGCACAAAAGAAGAGGAATATGAAACACTTTTTCTTTTCTTTTTTTTTTCTTCTTCTTCCCCCCAAGCATGTCTTGATTTTCGCTTCATTTTTGACAAGTGCAGTAGATTTTTTTTTAAACGGTGCTGTGTGGCTTCTCTTTGTAGCAGCTATAAAAGCTACGGATAATAGATCAAAGAAGACGTTAAGCCTCAGAAAATCATATTGTGACACTCCACAGCAAACAGTATTGGAGCTCCAACAGACAAGGTGTGTGCCAGCATTTCCTGTTTCCCCTCTTTTGTCTTCAATCTTCAGTTATTAAATTAGAAAGCTCAAATTGCCAGCTTTGCTCCCATATTGAGATTTTATAACCAGTCGACCAGCAATTTAGGCCAGTTTACAAAGTAGTTTGTTTTGAGAGTTTCGTACGTGATGCAAAGTGGAAAATATGAAATCTCAGTGGCTCAGACAAAAACCAGAACGTGGGTTCCTTGCTTTTAGTTCTGATTTAATTCAAAAGCAAGCCGAGAAAACACAAGCTTTCAATGCTCAGCAGTACATTCTCTTAGCAAGTGACACTAATAATGGCCTTGTGTTGCGACGTCTGTCAACTCTGCATTCTCCGCAATGAAATAAGTTCTGTACAAAGAAGCATGTCTCCTGCTTTTTTGAATGCAGCCAGCACCATCTAATTTGTCCAATTTTTACCACTGAAAGGGTACCAATTTATAGAGCCGGGTGAGGAATTTTCAATTTAGCAGAAATCACATTGAGAGTTCGTCTGACGAACAGGAAACTCAACCCTCTAAAAAAAAAAAATGCTGAACAGATGATTGCATCCTCACAGAAGCGTGTGAAACAGATCATGGAAGCACTGTAGAAAAAAATGGGCCATCATCCCTTGAAAGTGACAGCAAAGTCACTGGAGTAATTGATGCTGAGCTGGCTGCTGTGTAAGTTTGTTCTCCAACTGATCTCCTGTACTGACTGTAAAGTTTATTCCTAATCAAGACAAATTGATAAATAAAGGAAAAAATATTTTTCGCAGTGTGTCCTTTCTGAATATGACTTGCTGTTGTCGCCTAACTAATTTCCTTCTCGGTTATGACTGAGCAAAACTTTTAGCTGTGGCTCCAAAACATGGCGGTCTGCCAGCCAGTGGGAGTACCTCAGTTTTATTACCAAAAACTAATCTGAGTCAGAAATTTCAGATCTGACAATGAGAACGTTACCACAACTGTTTGTCAGCAAAGTAACCAATAAAAATACAGCATGAAATGATGTGTTGATCAACAAGACACCAAACCTTGTCAAGACAAACCCAAATGGAATTATTAGAATTAAATCATGCAAAACTAAATAGGAAACAATTTGTATTGCCCAACCTTTTGGTCAGGAGTTGCTGGAGGTTGCTTGCTGTTGCTAGGTGAAAATGGCCTCAAAAAGGTATACAGCGCTGCATCAGAAATCTGCTTGCAATTGTTTTAGTTGCTAGCAGGTTGCAATGGTGTCCTGTAGTTTTCATGGAAGGTGCCAACTTCAAGTCAATTCAATTTTATATATATATAGCGCCAAATCACATCAAACAATCGCCTCAAGGTTCTTTATATTGTAAAAGTAAAGACCCTACAATAACAAAACTTGTCTGCAAACAGTCCAATTACTAACAGGGCGGTACTAAAAATTGAAAAAGTGTGACAAACTGAAAACAGTGACTATTTTTCTCTGAAAATCAGAGGAATCCACCTCTTGGTCACTTACCAGCCTCTAGGCCTGCGTGCCTGATGCCTTTATTAAATGAATGTAGCACAGGATAACCTGCTATGAACTTTTAAAATGGCTCAAATCACAGTGTCTTGGCACCTCAATGAGGTGCTACATGCTACAGAAAGACAGTGAGAACCCTTCGTGTTAGCTCACCATCTCTGGGTTTTGTTATAATTGCCTTATTCATCTTTTTTTTAGTGCATATTCACATACTGAAGCCGTTGAGAGGATTCCTGTGAAGTTTCTATGAAGCTACCGGATGCCGACTATTTTTAATTTGACACTTTTATCTACATTTTCCTCTTTTTTTCTGTATGTTTGTAATTAAGAGTCACAACAGGAAAAGGAATCAAGAGCTAAATTATTTATTTATGCAGCCTATGTAACAAATGTTGATATTGCTGACAGTAATTATCGTCCATTTTTGATAAGGTTAATTTGTGAATAGAAAATGTTTAATGAAGCATCATAAATTAATGTTTAAAAGCACAAATAAAGCACCTAGGACAGCGATCTCACACATTTTTCCCTCTTTGTGCTCTCCTGTCATATGTGATGTATGTAAATTAGTTATGCACTGATAAAACTGTGCAGTGAGACTGTATAATTAATTTTTTCGTCCTTCTCGTTTTATTTAATTATCTAAAGAATTAGATGAAGTTATGAGCTGGAGGTGCAGTTCTCAACACCTGTATAAAAGATATATATAAATAGAAGTATAGCATCAAGTTAATTTGGGATCTTCTGGGATATTGATCTGGTCAATTAAGTAGCAGAGGGGGTTGCTAATCAGTTTCAGCTGCTTTGAGGTTAATGAAATTAACAACAGGTGTGCTAGAGGGGCAACAATGAGACAACAATGCGGGTCAGTGATGGTCTGGGGAGGCATATCCATGGAGGGATGCACAGACCTGACTGCCATCAGGTACAGTATGGCAATGAAATCCTTGGACTTATTTGTCAGACTCTACGCTGATGCAGTGGGTCTGGGGTTCCTCCTGGTGGGATGATGATAGCTTGCATCATGTGGCAAGAGGATACAGGCAGTTCCTGGAGGATGAAGGAATTGAGACCACTGAGTGGTCCCCACACTCGCCTGACCTAAATCCAATAATCTTTTCATTTCTTATGCAGTCGGTATCAGTATTGATATCCTACATGTTTTTTTTTTCCTATTTAGATCTGATGTTCAGGTTCGCAGGTCTGTCTGTCTCTCTGTGCGTTAGCCCTGCGACAGGCGGGAGACCTGTACAGGGAGTCCCCTGCCTATTATAGCTGGGATAGGCTCCAGCCCCCCTGCAAACCTGAACTAAGCGGAAGTGGATGGACGGATGGATGGACCGATGATCTGATTAGTTTAGTGTTAGTGTTCCTTTAATTTTTTTGATCACTGTATTATCAGGCAGGCTATCTTATCCACTTTAATTTGAAGGTTGAGCTAGGCTCCTGTACTGGAGTTCCAGCGTTACACAGTAAAAATGATTTTTTTTTTATGGTTTCCTGATTTCATTTATGATTATTGTCTTTAAAAAAAAGTGAGACAGCTTTAAAAAAAATTATATGAAAAAGTCCTAATATAAAAAACACACATAATTCAGTCTGCACATGTACTCATGCTTCATAGGAAAGCCAGATTTTACACAATAAACACTAATGACAAACCCACACTGTTATTTACCTGTCCAGCCAGACTGGATGACCAGCATCTATCCATCACGCCATGACACTGAAACTTTTATCTTTTTAATGCAATGACAAAACAAAATCTAAAATCTGGTTTTGCATTTCCATTTTCTTGTGATCTTTTGCATCTGTTTGCAACAAGTGTGACAATGAGGAATGTGAGTATGAACACAATTAAACACGCAATCAAAATTAAAACATCAATAGATTAGTTGTTCTTTAGATTTTAAACATAGTTCAAAAGAAGAAAGTATTTCCATCTGCAGTAGTTTATATTTTCCGACTCTCTTCTGTTGTCCTCATATTTCCACGGAAAAGAGACCTGTTGTGCACGGAAAGCTGGGTAGCAAAGTGGCTTGCATATGCACAGCAGTTATAGGCAGGCTAAAGCAGCTTAACTACTGAAATATATAAGAGATTTGTCAATTCAATGTGTGGAAGAGTGGCTCAGCCACTGGCTGATGTGGGCTGGCACTGAGATCAGCTTACCTTACGGAATTGTCAGCTCAGCTCACCAGAATTAGTATTTAACATGCCAATCCTCTTCCATTTGCCAAAAGATGCTGACGTATGCTCAGGAACCCTACTTCCTACAGCCTTGCCTTGGGAACCCCCCAGCAGCATTGGGACCACAATTTGTTTCGATTAATTAAATTAAATTTACAGCTCAGAGTGTCATACAATAATAGTTTGAGGCTTCAGAGTTTTATACATATATATATATATATGACCAACATTAATTCTCAAAGAATATACATAAAAAAAGAAAAATACATTTTAAATACTTGCACATTCCTCCAGTTGAGTCAGGTGACCAGTGTCAAGTTGGCCTGATAAAGGAGGTGAATTTTACAGAAAGCATGTGTCCTTGGTGGGTGCAGCTTGTGTTAGTCTTTCGCCATGCTGATTGATAGTGGCGGATGCTAATTCCATGGCAAATGATGCTATTATTCAGGGGCTCAAATTGAATTACTTCATCCATTGGATCTGCTTAACATTGTCCCCGTGGAGAGTTTAGAAACCAGTTTAATCTTCCCTACTTGCTCACAAGTCCCGTTTGTCATGGCTAGCCTCTGTCTGTCTTTCATTGCAGCACTGTTGCAGCAGAAGAAGAAAAAAGGCTGTTCATGAATCACGACGCATTAGTGTGTGCTTCTAACACAGTCCTGCAATAGAACATGTTAACTGCCCAGAAAACTCAGATTTCAGAGCAAGTGTTACTCACCATGATGCTTTCCTGTGCAGTTAAATACAGATAAAAGACTTGTATATGCTTTGTGTATCCAAAATTTAACTTATGTTATATCAATATATACTATATGCACTCAAATGCCACTTCATTAGGTACCAGTTTAGCTGCTCATTAATGAAAATATTTAATCAGCCAATTGCATGGTATCAAAACTGAGCATCAGAATGGGGAAAAAGGAGATTTATGTAAATGGCTTTGAACATGCCATGGTTGTTGGTGCCAGACAGGCTGCTCTAAGTATTTAATAAACTGCTGATCAACTGGGATTTTTCCACAAAACCATCTCTAGGGTTTACAGAGATTGCTTCGAGCTGAGGGGTTAAAAACAAGGTATGCAGAGGAGCATCTCACAGCATGGCAAACCTTGAAACAGACGGACCACAGAAGCAGAAGACCACTCCTGTCAACTAAGAAAATTTCAACATGAAAGCATGGATCCATCCTGCCTTGCATCAACGGCTCATGCTTGTGATGGCGATATTTTCTTGATACGTTTTGGCCCCTTAGTGCCAAATGATTCTCATTTGATCTTCATTTGGTACTAAGGTCTCTGAAACACCACAGCCTCCCTGAGTATTGTTGCATACCATGTCCATCTCTTTATGACCACAGTGCAGCCATCTTCTGATGGCTTCTTCCAGCAGGATAATGCATCTTGTCACAAAGCTCAAATCATCTCAAACTGTTTTTTTGAACATCACAATGAGTTCTCGGTACTCAAATAGCCTCCACAGTCACCAGATCTCAATCCAATAGAGCACCTTTGGGATGTGATGGAATTGGAGATCAACATCATGGATGTGCAGCTGACAAATCTGCAGCAAGTCCTGGTTCACCCTGTTACTCATAAAGTGTATCTTTTACAATGTCTTTTGTGCACTACATCTTTACTTTGTGACTTGACCCACACACCGTCTGTATTATTTTTCTAATATTGCAGCAGTTTCCTATCTGACTTGTTTTTTCCTTTCACTTGTCAGAATTGGCAGTCTCCTCTGTTGCCTAATAAACTAAAACTGGGAGCTCTGGATACAAATAAAATGTAATAGCACTGGGTGTTTTATGTTCATTTTGCGTGTGCTTGTCTCCTCGCAACAAGTAAAAATTAAACCAAATGTAATTAACAGCTTAAGAATATTAAGACAAAACATCAAAGCTGCCTCAAATGTGACAGATCAATTAACAAGTTTACAGCTGCAAAGGTGTAACAATTTGTTTGGCTTTGTTTTGATTTTAATTTTTTTTTAATTTATTTATTTATTTATTTTTTTACACAATTAGGAAAAAAATTGGGTTTCTTTATATATAATAGTGGGAGGTTAAATATAGAGAAAAATGTAAATACAGCTTGATTTGTCAAGTGCAGCTGCAAAATTTATATTTATTCAAATGTGTGTGGAAGCATGATAATAAAGTATGATCAAGTAGCTGCGTGGGTCGGAAATAGAAGTTTTAATATGCATAATTTGAAGCAGTATGGAAGAGCTCAGTGTGGAGGTAGTGGAGTTTTTTTCCCCTATGCTTCACAAGCACTGTGGTGACACCTCGGTTTCTTAGAGCCACAAAATAAAAAGGACATAGTGCTCTGTGGCAGTTTATAGGGAGTGGGTGGCTTTAAGGAAATTTTACATATAATGCTATTTTGTCAAATTTGTCTTCTTGGACTTTACTATTATTCTACTTAGTCTTAACTGGCGTTTAGTTTATTTTAATTTAGTAAATTGAATTAAGTTTGATTAAATAAGCAAAAAAGAAAATGTCTGAATAAGTCCCTTTTACAGACACATTGCCAACTCTCTAACACTTCCCACACAGCACAAGTCTGAATTTAATACAGTCAAAAGAACAGATTGGCTGCTGCAAATTCATAAAGTCCTGATGGAGGATGTTTTAGTATGCAAACCAATCACAAGAGACACGTAGGAGGCACTTTAAGTTTTGCAGCCCGATCTTAGAGATCACTCTGTGTATTTTTAACCCACTAAAAGAAACGTTAAATGATTTGAAATTCCTGCTGAGGGCTAAATGACCATGATACTGCATCCAGCTGCTTATTAACAACATCACCAGATTTGAGCGCCTTTTTAAGCAGGAGGGGGGGGGGGGGGGGCCCCAGGGAAAGGG
>VUQJ01027608.1:9318-21369 GCA_015108635.1 Andinoacara biseriatus | reverse complement strand
CTCGGGGGGCCTCCAGTGCTACAAGGAGACTTGGATAGTTTCATGCCTGCTTGTAGTGTAACAGGGCTTTGTCATGACTCTGCATGGCTGGGAAGTTAAGACAGTAAAGCTTTGGGTTAAGTGTTGAAATAATATTAAACACTAGCAAGCACAGGTTGTGTGTCTGTGTGTCTGTGTGTACATCTGTGTATGGAGTGTGTAAAGGACCTTAATTAATCAGTGGAGGACTTTCTCAGACCCGCTAGTCGGACAGTAGATTGATAAACCTTTGTGATCAAAGAGCCTAAGTGGTGCTTATCATTATCTCCCCATCACCCCCCTCCAGTGCGCGCACACACACACACACACACACACACGCAGAGCAATAACCCTCTCCTCCTGCCCTCTGCATATACTCATTTTCTCCTGTTTATCCAAATTTACTTGTCTCGTTTCTACAGTCAGAGAGTGTAAACAACACACACGCGTGCATGCACACACACCCACGTCGAGATACCACATGTTAAAAGACTGACATTTTTAAATGTCACTCATTTGGCCTACAGAGCTACATTTTTATATAGCTCCTGAACTGGGAGGGTTGCTGAGGACATGTGATGTTTCTGCTGTGTTGCATGTTAAAGCGGGTGCCCAGCTGTGCACGGCGATTTCTGTTGCAATGCTTTTTTAAAAGACATCAAAGACTTATTTAAAGCTTTTTTCATTACAGTCTGCGCTATTTGTTTGAAAATATAAATGTGTACTGGAGTCGCTCGTAGAACTCCGAGAGGCATTTGTGTGATGTCTAGCATTAGTGATGCCATTTTGCGTGGAATAAGTGGTCTGAGATGGAGCATAATTGGTAAAGCTGATTATGGCTTGTCTCTGTGGGTCTGATGGTGCTCCATCTCTGTGGCAGTAAAGGGCGACAGCTTAGTCCTTCCTGACTAGCATGGCACTAGTCAAAACGACTGCTACTTTGGAATGCCAAGCTTAGATGAGCACATTTTCCGTGTTTTAAAAGTTTGGACACGTCTAAGCCTGTAGGATTTTTCCTAAGTGGCTTTCCAGAAACTCCGACATCATTACCAAACCTTGTTCAGCTTCCTTTGGTACTCACAAGTTCAGAGGACATCACTGTAGAATAGGTTGATGGATGAATAAAACCATTTTTTCCACATGTCAGTGTCAGTAATTAGAGTTCTGTATGGCACTAAGAGGACATCACAATGGCAATACAATAATGTAAAACAATGAATGCCTGGCCATTACATGTAGTGTAACAAAATAGGATGGTGGAGGTTTATTTGAACGGTACTATCCATCCTTGTTGTTATTTAAAAGCCACAAGAATGGCGTAATGCTGTTAAGGACGGTATAGTAACAAGAGTCAGAGCCAAGCTAATTTCCCCCTAAATGAGAGTTTATGGCTGAAACAGCCCTGAAATCACTGAAGTAGATCTTAATATGAGGGTAAGGGCTGTCAAGGATAAGAGGCCAAGTCGGAGTGTGTGTGTGTACGCGGGTGAGTGAGTGCGCTTGGGGTTGTCCTGCATGTTGAGTCTGAAAGACAAAGAGAGAGGTTATGGGTCAAACTAACAGCAGACAGGCCCGTCCCGGGTCAGAGGGCTCAGACTAACCTGATCAGTGATGGCTGTTTATCTATAGACTTCAGAACCATCACCCTGATGGAGCCTGATGGAGCTTTCCCCTTATATGCAGGACTCTCACTTTTAGACCACTTGAGCAACTCAGTGCCAGTTTTGAAGACCAGCCAATGGTCCTAAAACAAATATAAACATGCAACATGGTATGTAGCATCAGGTCCCAAAACTGAGTCCAACTAAAGAAAAGATTTTCTGTCACTCTCACTGGACTCTGATGTGCACAGTACTCATTGTTTTAAATCCTAACATGCAACCAAAGTCCCAAAACCAGCAGCCAAACACATATGACAGGCTGAAAAGGGACAGAGGTGCTCCCCCAGTGGGCGGCGGTGGGGGCAGCGGGCCGTCGTGGAGCCAGTGTCCCGTCTCATTACAGCCAGAGGAGTGGAGAGGCACGCTAATCCTCCACCTACACACACCCACCGACCCCCCCCCCCCAACACACAGACAAATGCAGATGCACACTGTCTTGAAGACAAAGACACCCAACCAGCATGACAGAAAGACACACACCAACCTATTTGAGAAATTACAGCCCATACTCCTTGACCTCACTCCAAGCTCCTTGTCCATGCAGGACAGAAGCGCTTCACTTTGCCACTCTGTTTGTTTGTACACTGTGCAGACTGTCCGTGTCCTCACGGCTTTCCTGGTCTGAATAAAAGAACATCGTTATCATTGTGTTTATGCACAGGTCATGGCTGTAGGAGTTTTAAAAATGGATAACTTGTAAGTTCAACTCTCTACCAGAACCTCACAAAAAAGATTTATATTTTTTTTGTTTTGTTTTTACTTATTTAAATTTTTTTCATTATTTACTATTCAAAAAATCCTTTCCCACAGTGTCAGATATACAGTTTTGGAGCTGAAACACTCATTCCTTTTTCTTTATTTTCTTTTTTAATGAGTTTACAGCTAGTATTTTTTTTACAATAATGTGATCTCAAATGACAATATATGGAAATAATGTGACTTTTTCCCCCCAAATGGCTCAACAAACTCAACAAAATAAGAAAAGACCTAATACCATGTCACAGCATGATCAGATTAATAGGATCAAACAATACCCAAACTACATTTAAAGAAATGTTATATTTCAACTCTTCAAATCAAGTAAAAGGAACACACATATACCATTGCATTCAGAGATCACCAGCAGCACTCTTTAGCTTTTCTCTAGTATAGAGATATCATTTGCCTCAGCGCCTCTTGGCAGGCTTTCCCCTCTCGCTGCATTTCTGTGACCCGCTCATTCCTGCAGGCTTGTTGCCGCTCCGGTACAAGCATGTTTGCAAACAGGGCAGACAAGACCACTGCTGTGAGACAAACACAAAACACCAACATCAATAAACAAACAAATCCATTCACACACATCACTTCCTGCAAAGAATGCATCCACATTGAGCCCGATTTCAAAGCACTCACTCAAGCCTGCCGTCGGGTCTCAGGAGCAGCATTGTTTGGTTCATACCCCGTGCATTTCTGCAGTCTTGTCTCATTATTAATAGATGGTGTCAGAGAGTTGCCGGCCTCTCTGTCTGACAAGGCATTAGCATAAACACAAACTCCCTCTCAATATCTATTTGCAACGCACTGTTGACCTTCAATTATGGATGTATAAATGTTTGTTACCCGTCCACTTAAGGGTGTGTGTGTGTGTGTGTGTGTGTGTGTGTGCGTGTGTGTGTGTGTGTGTGTGTGTCTGCAAGCTACAGGAAAAGAACATTTTTCACTGGTTATGAGACAGATGATTCAATAATTCTTTTTTAAAGTTTTGCAGTAATCTAAATCAGACATTTGAGAACAATAGTAGAATTAAACTTAATGTCTGACATCACATTTCTAAATTGCTTCAACCTCAAGAGCTGGAAAACAAAAGCCCAAGTCGAAGTGGCAAACACTGCAGTTCCTCAGATGGCCTCTTGAAGGTGACTCCAAAAGCGAGTCCATACCCATGGATGCCCACGTTCAAATGCCCCACTTGACAAATTTGCAGCCTGGTGAGTTATATTTTTATTTAAGTTTTTTGACTAATTAAAGTTATGCATGATTGAGGACATGGCTTCTTTGACTGAGATGTGGATATTTACTCCTGGGGGAACTTATGGTTCAGCAGTGGTAGCACATGTGCAGTCCATTGGCGTTCTCGGGGCAACTTCAGATTCTCCGGCTATCTGCACAGAGTGTTTGCTGTCAGATGGGGGCAGTTATCTGCCAGGCTTTGACTCCACTAATTTGATCCACTGAAATGGACCTCTCCACCATGGTTATGGACCTTTATAATGCCATTAGTACAGTACAAACATTATAGCTTCCTGCATAGGTCATTACATTAACAGTTTGTACAAGATGTCTGTGGTCCAGTTATAATGAGTGACCTTACCATCAGACAAGACAATCTTTTTTCAGTCTTCAGTTGTCCCATTTTTGGTGAGCATGTGTGTATTGTTCTCTATAGTTTCCTGTTCTGACCTGAGTGGGACCTGGTGTGCTCTTCTGCTGCTGTATCACATCTCCTGCAAGGTTTGACGTGTTGTGCCTTTAGAGACGCTCCTCTGGATATGTTGAAGAAGTCTGGCCATTCTCCTCTGACCTCTGGCATGAAGGTATTTTCATCCAGAGAACTGTTGCTCATTTGATATTTTCTCTTTTTCAAATCATTTTCTGTAAACCCTAGAGATGGTTGCAGATCAGTAGTACTGTACATATCTATATCAACATTGGAATTTGTTTATCTATTACACTGCAGGAAATAGTCAGGTGCATTTACACTGAAATTATTCTATGTGGTTTAGGAGTGGAAAACATGCACAATCCCCTGTTTCATTGGCACATATGGTCATTTCTGAGGCTTTGGGACTCCAGAAAACCACAGTGAGAGCCATTATCCACAAATGGAGAAAAACTGAAACAATGGTAAACCTTCCCAGGAGTGGCCAACCTACCAAAATTACTCCAAGAGTGCACCCAGGAGGTCACAAAAGCCCCAGAACAGAAGGTCAGAGTTCATGATTCAACAATAAAAAAGAGACTGGGCAGAAATGGCATCCATGGGAGAATTACCAAGGAGAAAACCACTGCTGACCAAAAAGAACAGAAAGGCTCCTCTCACGTTTGCCAAAAAAACATCCTGATGATCCCCAAGACTTTTATCAAAATATTCTGTGGACTGAAGAGACAAAAGTTGAATTTTTGAAAGGTTTGAGTCTTGTTACATCTGAAGTAAAACTGATACAGCACTTCATAAAAAGAACTTTATACATACGATCAAACATGGTGCTGGTAGTGTGATGGTCTGGGGCTGCTTTGCTGCTTCAAGACGACTTGCTGTAATTGATGGAAGCATGAATTCTGCTCTCTACCAGAAAATCCTGAAGGAGAATGTCTGACCATCAGTTCATGTTCTGAAGCTCAAGCTCACTTGTGTTATACAGCAGAACAATGATCTGAAACACACCAGGAAGTCCACCTCTGAAAAGCTTAAAAAACACCACAAAATCCACAGTGATGTGACAGACTCATTGCCAGTTTTCACAAACACGTCATTGCAGTTCTTGGTTTTGTATTTACTCAGATGATTTGTGTCTAGAATAAATTTGTGCGAGTATGTGAAATATGAGCGTGCCAAAAAAAAACAAACTACAAAATCAGGAAATGGGCAAATACTTTTTCACAGCTCTGTGGCTATATTCCTCATCTGTTAGCTTTCAAAAATACCACCTCATTCCAGAAGATTCTTCTTCCTTTCTCCAAAGTGACAGACATTTTACAAAAGTATGCAGAGTTTTTAGTATAGATTGTGTGCTTTTCGTGCTTACTGCTTAGTCACCTCCCAGAGGCCTATTCTGAGCTGGAAAAACCCTGAGTCAGTCCATCACTGAATCCTTAAAGTGCAGAAGCTGCCAAACTTTTGTTTTAAAGATAACCCATAATCCAACTGGGTTTAAAATAACTCAAATTTAAACACTAAACCACAGGAAAGGACTGATGCAGTGCTTTAAAACACGATGCAGTGAAACAACATTGCACTGCATACCTGCAATGTAAGAGAAAATTACTGTGTAATAGATATTAACAGAGCTGTCAGTACTTTCCAACTTCCTCATAGGGTTTGTGTCTAACAGACCCTGACCTGTTTGTCTTCTTCTCGTCATCCTCCTGAGCTGTTAAAAGGGCTGCTGGTGTTTACATGGGTGTGATACCTCGATCTCCACAGCCTCACACTTCACCTAACACAACATGCTTTTAATAAAATCAGATCTTTCCATTAGTATTAATAAAGTACTTTGTGCGTGTGTATGCAGCAAACCAGCCGTTCATTAAAAATGAATAGAGCAGCATCTCAGCCTCCAGCTATCTGTGTTGTTGTTTTTCCCCTTCACTGCTTTTGTGTCATGTATTTTCTTCCTTTCTCCTCTATATTTCTCAGCGGATTGAATCATATGTGTTTCTCTGGTTCTGCTACTGTCGCTGTCATCATCACCATCTTCACCACACCTGGCAATTATTATGCAAAAATAACAGCACACACAGCATTTCCATTAGGTGTGTTAATGCCGTCTTCTTTATTCATCACGTGGCACTATGCCACCAATATAACCACACAATGTAATGTTTATTGAAACCAGAAGGGCTCCTACTTATAGGTGATAACAAGTCTGATTATATTTTATGTATGATCTCAGTCAGAATTTTCTGAAAAGAGCAATAGCTTTTATCATATGGCTATAAAAAGGTGAGGTCATCACTTAATTTAGTAGTAGTAGTACTGATTTGGAGCTTTCAATCATGATTATTGAGGAAGCCACTGTTTCAAATGTCAAAATGAAGCCTTATTGCTCCAAATCAGTCCTTAATAAAGGTGCGGCTTTATATTCTGTTATACAAACAGTTCATATACACTCACCCACCAGTAATTAGTTACATCTGTTCAACTGCTTGTTAACAAAAATAGCTGATTAGCTAATCCCATGGCAGCAAATCAATGCATTTAGCCTCATAGACATGGCCCAGGAGACTTGCTGAAGAGGTCAGAGTAGAATGGCCCAATTACTCTGAGCTGATAGGAAGACTACAGTAACTCAAATAACCACTCATTACAACCAAGATGTGTAGAAGAACATCTCTGAGAAAAACATCAAACCTTAAAGCAGATGATGCTACAGCAGCAGAAGACCACACCAGATGCCACTCCTGTCAGCTAAGAACAGGAAACTGAGGCCGCAATTTGCACAGACTCACCAAAATTGGACAAGAAGAAGAACGGAAAAGTGTTGTCTGCTATGAAGAATCTCCATTTCTGGTAGGATAAAACTTTGGCATAAACAACATGAACGCATGGATCCATCCTGCCTTGTATAAGCATCTGACTAGGATGCCTCCTGTGCATCTTTTGGGTGAGGTGTTCTGGGCATGTCCTACAGGTAAGAGGCCCTGGGGCAGACCCAAGACACACTGAAGAGATTATATCTATAGAATGGCATGGAATGCCTCGGTGTTCCGCCTGCAACTCGGCCCCAAATATGCAGAAGAAAATAGATAAATGGATGGTTTCTTGAACATGACAAAGAGGTCATTGTACTCATAAGGTCCTTTACAGCCACTAGATCCCAATCCAATAAAACATCTTTTGAATGCGGTGGAATGGGAGAGAATAATGAATCATGGATGCATGTCAATATGGACAAAAATCTCTGAATACTGTTTCCAGCACTGTGGTGAATTTGTGCCATGAAGAATTAAGGCAGTTCTGAAGGCAAAAGTGTGTCCAACCTGGTACTAGCAAGGTGTACCTA
Source organism: Andinoacara biseriatus (assembly GCA_015108635.1). Taxonomy (NCBI): domain Eukaryota; kingdom Metazoa; phylum Chordata; class Actinopteri; order Cichliformes; family Cichlidae; genus Andinoacara; species Andinoacara biseriatus. Next base: position 13,928 of record VUQJ01027608.1, on the reverse strand, counting down.
ATAATGTGTCGGGTGAGTGTATATGAATTCCATTTCCCTTCGGAAAACAAAATGTCAAAGAAACTTCCATTTGCCTCTAAGAAAGCACACAAATACAGTTACCGAGCAAAGAATTTTACAAAAAAGATGTTTGTAGGGTTCTTAATTGAAAAAAATGGTATAGTGTTCAAAATGAAGACAGAAAAGTACTCGGACAGCCATTAGTGTCTTTACTATTAATCATATTACAGAATAGAATATTTAGATTGCTTTCTATCTTTCTGTCTATAAACACACACATACATACACTATGTTTGAAGTACATACTATGTGGTGCAGAATCCCTGGTTCAGTTAAGGCTGTTTTTGATTATTGTGCTCATCTTACTCCCCATTTTAAGTGTTTCATCACAAAAAAAAAACATGGTGAAAAAATATGAAAAATTTCTCTATCTTCTCACCCCTTCAACTACTCCCAGCAGATTGCAGCTTGCCTTTGGGCTTGCCTCCGCTTGAAGTTTCTTCCTGCTAAAAAAGGAGTTTTTCCTTCCCACTGTTGCCAAGGGCTTGATTACAGGGGGGTTTCTGATTGTTGAGGTTTTCTCTCTAATGTTGCAGGATCTTTACCCTACAACATAAAGCATCTGAGGCGACTGTTATGTGATATAAATGAAATTAATTGAACTGAAACAGTGGGGTTGAAAGAGTTTCTGCATAACGTATCAATTGCCAATAAATCCTTACAGAAATGAGTCTTATGGCTTTTAATCCAAAGGAGCCTACACAGTTTCAAAAACCTGATCTTGTTTCTGACATGTTCCAGGCAAAGTGTCATCGTGTGCGCCTGTGCCTGCCAGTCAAGTGTATGGTAAGGGGCGCAGTGCGTTACCACATGCTTGCATGTACTGTCCGGTGCTGTCAGAGAGTCAGCAGTGAAAGGTGTGATCTTAAGTGTGATTTTTGTGCTCTGAGTGAAATAATCACACATTTCTCAGTGATAGCACTTGTCAATCAGATGTCTGAAACTTACGTTTCACGGGTCATATCTCTGATGTCGATGCTATAAAAACATTTTCAGTTGTTTTTAATCATATAGATGGACAAATTCTAAGATAATAGATGCCCGAAGAAACAAGTCAGAAGCCTCCTGTGGACAGAGCCATGTTGCTCTTAATACTTTATAAAGTTTGCAAAGTATCCAACTGCAACTTCAGTGTTTTTTCTTTACATTGTAAAACAAGTAAGGTTTTCTAATATCTTCCATAACCACGCATGGTCATATTGGCACCACAGAGGGCCTTCTCACAGGCTGCTTTACCACCTGGATATTGGAAAGGACTGTGAGACCCCACAGAGGCTGGTGCACACAGCACACAATAGTGGACGCAAGGTGCCCAGCTTGCAATAGATTTACACCCAGTGGTGCCTCAGGAAGCTCCTAAGGTGTCATAAAGTACCCCACCTCAGCCACACAACAGCCTGTTCTCCCTGATGATGGGATTTACAAATAACACTGCAAGAGGAAGGAACTGTTTTTACCTACAAGCCAGAAAACTGTTTCATATATAGCACACACGCGCGCACGCGCACACACACACACACAAACACAAACACAAACAACACATTAAATTTCACTTTAACCTCATTGTAATGCCTTTTTATGTATTCTATTGCCTTCTATTGCTTTTTAATATGCTTTATTATTTCTTAATCTATTTAACTAATGTACATATTTGTATTTCAAAGGAGCCTTTCAGCCTAAGTATTTCACAGGATTGTAAAAAAGATATTTTCTTGTTCTAGTTTGTGTTTTTTTTTAACTGATTGGCTAATATAACACTTAATACAGAGCAAAAAAACTACTAGTTCTTGATTAAGCTTCTCTATACTTGCTAACTGGTTCATCACTGGATCCGTCTTACAGCTGTCTTACAGATTAAGTGTTTTGAAAGTTGTTGATGGGGTTCTGATGCTGGGATGTGCCTTCAGAAATCCCTGGTATGTGTTGTCATTTAACCAGTGGGCATGGCCTCTGTAGACCTATGCATGTTATTAGACAGTCTAATTACTAAGACTAAGCTTAAACTGGAAGAAAATGTACTGTTAACTCAAAGTCTTCAAAGACAGCACAGAGTTGTGAATGATCCTGCCCATTTGAGCGTGTGAAACCCAGCCAGAATCAATCTGAGCAATCAATGCTAATAAATTAGTAGTATGCCTGCGTGTAAACAGCATGTTGATTGTCGAGATGAGAGTGGAGATGACATGATGGGAGCTCTGCTCTCTTCTGCTGCAGAACATTATTAAATCTAAGCCTAATCAGATATGTGTTATTCCTAGCTCAATGTAAAAATGAACAATCCCGGGTTCTGTGTTTGAGTCCAGATGTTTTGGGGCTGGTTTGAATATTCTGATCTTCTTAGACTGTCATCACGATTAGCACAGTAGTAACTGAAATTGCATTAAAGAGTTGCTAAAAACTTCAAACATCCAGTCAGTGGCAATTCTTCAGACGGATGAGTGATGTTGATGAGAGGTTAGAGGAGAATGGACCAGGGTGGTTGAAACAGAGAAAATTAACTAACCACTTCACATCAACACATCAGCCAAGAACAGATATCTACAGCAGGCAGATGCTCTGAAAACGGAACCAGTAAAGAGTGGAAAAATGTGGCCTGGTTTAATGACTCTTTCTTTGTCCCGAGGCGTGCAGATGGTGAGTTCAGAGAAGAACATCATGGACCCAACCTGCCATGTGTCAACAGTTCAGGCAGCTGTTGCTGCTGCTGGTGTAATGATATGAGGGAATGTTTTCATGGCTGTGGGACTTCTCATGCTAGTTATTTAGTCTTTTTTAAAAAGACTCCAGAACTGCTGAAAATTGCTCAGCTGTTATGGCTCTAAATCTTGAGTTATCTCTCAAAGATGGCCTAAACAGTAATTGCATTTCTTTAATATCCATACTGCTGTCCAAAATAGGTTATCTGACTGTTTCTCCCTAGTTTCTCCTTAATCCAAAGATTTAAATCAATCATATTAACAGGGCTGGCTTTTGTTTTACTTGACCTGCCTCTGCAAAAAACAGGTGACATTTTGACATGATTTAAGTAGATAGTGGCATTTACTTTTGGGGCTTCACCCTTAATGTCTCTTGCAGCCCGAAGATGTTCTATCAGAGGTCTATCAGGTGCAAGTTTTTCAGCAGAGAGAACCAACTCTGACTCTGGAGGACCTGAAGAACAGCCAGATGTCTGGAATCCAGAGCTAGAGAAGACTCATTGTGAAATAATAATAGGTACTAGGTATAATCCTGGGTCAAAGTCTGCCATCAGTGCAGACAGTGCAAGTCTGCCATTAGTTACACTATATATCCAGTCTAAAGGCTCCAACTATCTTCTTTACTCAGTTCAGCAGACTAATGCAGAAAAAAAGGAGAACTATGTTCAACATACAGCTGCAAAAAAACAAAAAACAATACTTGGACTGAAACCGATCAGGGTGGTGACCCCTCAACCTCTGTGAAATGAGGTGCAAGGAGAGGGAGGTGTGGATATGAATGACAGAGAAACAACATCAAACGCCGTTGCAAAGAGCAAGGTCAAAAATGATGTCACACTTGATATAAAAAGAAGAAATCCTGGAAATGATTCATTATAAAGCAAACAAACAAAAATCTTAAATTTGCTCTTTTTTTTTTCCCACAAAATTATCATTGAATAGTACATTTAAAGTTAGCTCTGAGTTCAATGAACACTGAAGGCAGTGAGCTTCTGTTAACTTTCACACTATGTGTAATTAACAGCTGATAAATCACTGTGGATAGGATTCCTATTCTGCTTTACAGTTACTCTACATTAGTGTAAAATTGGCATTCATCATGATTTGAAATAAAGACATTTGTGACTTGACTTAGTTACACTGCAAAATCTAAATATTGGTGAATACTGGGAAGTACTCTAATAACCTCATGATGTAGATTAATGCACTTTAATTGACTAGTGAGTAATCAGTAGAATGTTAACGCCTCGTTCTAATTATCAGAGCTTGATTAATAATCCTAATATGATTCTAGTAATAAGTAAACTATAGCTTTTAAGATGACTGGTTTAATAAACAAATATGCAATGCTCAGAATGCTGTCAGGGGTTCAGTGCCTGCTTTCTGGTATGAATTCCTAATAATAGTAATGTACGGCACATCATTCAGAACACAGGGGTCTGCACTGCCCCCTTATGGCCTCTAAAGTCAACAGCAGCTGCCATAACCAACGCATCAGTACTCTTTTAGCTTATTTGATTTGTTTGACCTGTTTCCAGTTAAAAGCTGAGTGTACATGTGCTGGATATTTGCTGAAAAAGTAAACTACATTCTAACAAGAACTGTAGATGTGTTCACTCAGAAAGTAGCATCTAAGCCCACACTGGCAAAAAGATGTCAATCAACAAGGTCAGTACACAGACCGGAGTAGACATACAAACTGCTGACCACTTGATATTTGTTGGTTTAGATAAATAAAAATGTTACACTATCTGTTGTTTCTTGTCATTACAACAAATCAGTATGCAAATATTACATTTTGCTCTTAAAGTTAACAGTGCAATGGAATCTACTCAATACACAAAAAAAGAAATA
>VUQJ01027607.1:21508-35039 GCA_015108635.1 Andinoacara biseriatus | reverse complement strand
TATTCATACTTCACTCTGTGTTTAATCATTCTCTGTGTCTCTTCCACAGCATGTTTTTTGTCCTCTCTCTCTCTCCCCTCAGCCCCAACCGGTCGCGGCAGATGACTGCCCCTCCCTGAGCCTGGTTCTGCTGGAGGTTTCTTCCTGTTAAAAGGGAGTTTTTCTTTCCCACCGTCGCCAAGTGCTTGCTCATAGGGGGTCGTTTTGACTGTTGGGTTTTTCTCTGCAGTATTGTTGGGTCTTTACCTTATAATACAACGCGCCTTGAGGCAACTGCTTGTTGTGAATTGGCGCTGTATAAATAAAATTGAATTGAATTGAATTAAATGCCTCTATCATCGTTAATGGCCCACCTACCTGATGACACACCAGTTGAGAATTACTGGTCGAAAAAATACAGTAAAGCTTAATGCTGCTTACTTTTAGTGTTGCTCGATCCAAGGTTGAGTTTAAACTGCTATTGATACAGTTGATTGCCTTTAATAACTTAGTTGCCGATATATGAGCCCAGGTGTCGTGGGGCGAAAGGTGGGATGCACCCAATTTGTTTAAGAGCTAATGCAGAGAGATGGAAAACTTGGGGAAAAAAACCCAAAACTTTTCATTGCAGGTTTGCAAGGGCCCCTCCTACTACTGGACCCTGGGTAGTCAGGGATGCTTTCCTCCTGTTATGACGCCCCTGCGTGCTGCTACAGGATTAAATCTTTGCCCTGTTGGCTGATAATTGTTTCTCATGATGCATTTATTTTAGGATAATGAAGTGGAGCTGTATGTGGGCATTGCCAAGTGTCTGTCCGAGATGTCTGACACAGAAATTGAGAGGATCGCACAAGTCTCGGAGGTACAGTATCATATTACGTGCACCACAAGTAAAGTAGCAAAGGAACCGCATCCACTGTTAACGTGCTAAAGTGTAGCATTGAGTTTGTATTTTATAGCAAATGTTGTTGTCATGTGTTATGGGTCAGGTTTAGTTGTATTTGTCCAAGCTAAAAGTCACTTCTGTTGTGCTAAAGCTTTATAACGGTCATATAGTGCACTGATGTGTGATTAAAGTCACAAATTAATTTAGCTTATCAGTTAAAAGAAATGCCAGTTTGCTTTTGTCCCCATAGCCTGTTTCTTTCACAGGGGTGCAAACACAGTGTAGATAAAACTTTGCTCTGTTTAGGCACAAATGGAAAAGACCTGCTTTATCCTGGCTTACCTGACCTCTCAGGGCAGAGTTCCCCTCCTCAGTCTTAATGATGTCATTGCTGGGGTCCTCCGTGGTTGGCCAAGCCACAGAGTGGGCTGGCTCCTCCTGCAGACTTTTTACCAATGTCGCCTGGCAGAGAGCATCAATACAGGTCAGACCAGAATCAGAGCTGGAAAGATTTGCTGCATTTATTTTAAGAAAAGTGGAAATGCCTCCCGAAGTAAAAATGCTTCTCTTCAAATCGAAAAAATTAACTGCAATTTTATGGTGCAAGAAAATAAAGTCCTTTAATCATTTTTGATTTTCATTTGACTAAATCAGCATGTTGAGCTGTCTTGCTTCCTTGTTGCAGGCATTTCCAAACGAATGGAGTGGCTCCTGGAGCTAATGGGACATATCAGAAATGTTGCCTATGGTGTAACAGTCGTCCAGTGTGGAGACATCAAAATGGTACGTTTCTGAGCCACTGTGTGTGTGTGTGTGTGTATGTGTGGTTTTTTTTTTCCTGTTAACTTTAGGACTTAATATTTCCAGTACTGTGCTGAACTTCCAGACCATTTTAACTTTGACCATCATGTCTCTGGGGCATATTACTTAATTAATATTAATATTACTTAATGGGGAATATTACTTAATATTTTTTCTGCTGTCCCTAAGCAGAGCTACAACTGAATGAATAGAGCCAGGAATGACTTTTGTATGAATAAAATAAAATAAAGAAAAAAAACATTTGTTTTCAACGTGTCAACTTACCAAAGTGTTGGTCCACCATGACTGTACAATAAAAATACTGACTGCAGTGAATTACTTACCAGTTTGTTGACATGAGGAGGCTCACCATGCTGGCAGGGTGTTGAGAACCCACAGCACTGAAAAGTTTCAAAGATTGTTGTGTTGGAGATTCTTTGAAAAAAAGAATTTGAGACTTTCCTTCATTTTGCTCCAGTTTGGAAGTTTTTTTTTTTACTCCACTGTTTTTTGTTTTGTTTTTTGTTTTTGAAAGAACTTTCTTTTTTCAGTGCATTTTTAAGGTTTGTACAAAGAAAACATCTTGTTTAAGCACAACATCACAGCTATTATGTAGCTTAGCTGGTTATTGCTGTGTATTTTAACTTTTAAATTCTTTCATGTGATCATCAAAGTACCTGTTACATGAGTCTCTGGTTCATTAGCACAGGATAATAATTTTGAACCTCTGAAAATAGGGGACTGTGTATAAAATCAGCTGTAATCCCCAAAAATTTATGCAGTACTTGTGTTAAACCACTTAATTAAATCTAAAAGTTGGCACTTCAGTCACTGTTTGATTTTAAAGTCCAGTGTGATGGTTTACAAACCATTTAAAAACATTTGAACCTAATAATGCTGCACGTATGATGGGTTTTCATTATCTGCTCCTATAGTTTTAAATTATGTCACCTCACATGCGAAGTACACCAAGTTGCTGCAAACACACTGTATTTCTGTTTTAAATGAGAACTTTCTCTCTGCAGGCCACTGACTTCCTGTTCCAGCTCTTTGCTGGTGTTGTTGTTTCCTGGAGTGACGGCATCACACCAATCCTCTTTGGCATCCGGGCCCGGTGGTTTCCTTGGCAGCCAGACCCCAAGCCTCAAGTTGTAACACACAGTCTGTACGGTGACGAGTCGTCCACTGACAATGCCCTGCCTCGGTGTCTGGTAGGATTGTCCCATAGCCTCCCTCGGCTCTTGGGCAAAGAGCCGTGGAGCAATCACACCCCCAAGGTTAGTGTTTCTGCGTCTAACTGATCAGTTTGTTTTTTAGCCAGCAAAATCTGGCATTAGTTGAATTTATATTTAGTGAAGATTTGGGTCAGATATGGTAACACTGCATGTGTCGTGTCTCAGTTCATAGACTGGCTTCTCAGCATCATGGAAGGTCCTGAACAGAATCTGTCAGCCACAACTGTCAGCACAGCCAAAGGTGAATAACAGACATTTTTTTTTCTTTTTTCTTTGATTGTTAAAATGATCACAGACTTTACATACAATCCAGAATCATTCATATATTGTAGTTTGAAGCATCTACATAACACAAAGATGGCAGTATCAGCAGGCTATTTTTTTAACTGTTTATTTGTATGCTAAGGTAAAATCTTATTCTGAAATGCACTTTAGTGCACTTTATGCATTCTTTGCACATTTAGGGTCTTTGTTTTGCTGAAAGCTGAATTTTAGCTGAACCTCAGCTCAGAGAAGTTGAGTTTGTATGTGTTAGTACAAAGAGAGCAGAACAGCCTTAAAACGTGGACTGCCACGGTTTGTGCTTAAATGCAGTATTTGTTCTTCACCAAATAAGCATCACATTCCACTAATAGCTCTCTGACTCATCCACGTCATCTTTTGCAGTCTTTACTTTTACAGCTTTACACACACTCATAAATGGAGTAAGTGAAGGAAACAACTCTGCAGCATCTGTAATATTCTGTGATTAGCCTTCATCCTATAGAAAGCAATTGAGAATCCAGTGTCAGTTTCAAAATATGCCAAAAATTGTATTTACAACAAGCATCTTCTGTGGAAGGAAGATATTAGACCTTCGGTACAACGGGTGCTGGACAGAAACACCGACTAAACAGATCTGTTTTTAAAAGAACTGCAGCAGGTGTACAGAGTGAGTGGCATTGTGGCACAAACTGAGAGGTTTACATAAACATCAGTGTTTGCGCCTATTTGCAAAAATCCACACAGGCAAAACACGATGAAGAAAAGATGGTGGAAGTGTTGGGAATGCCCAGCTGAGTTCTCCTATTTCTCCTGTGCTTTCAGCGGCTCTCTTTGCTCTCAAGTCCTCTTCTGAGTTCAAGAAGAAAGCCGTGTGGACCAGAGCGTACGGCTGGTAGTCCAGAAGAGCCCCAATAACCTGCTGACATATACAGCGTGGCTTTGCTGCATGAGTGGAATCTGTGCTGCCTGTGCACGAAAGGACATGGACACAGTGATGACTGTTGGTCAAAACTGACATTTGGCATCTCTAAGCTTAAACAATAACTGCTGTTGCTATAGCTCTACTTCGGTCTCATGTGCTCTGTCAAAATTACATTGTCATTAAAAGTGTGACCGAAAAGATTTGGTCTTGTGGCGTTTTCTTTTTAGAACCTCCTTTTCAGTCTTTGTATTCCACTTTACTTCCTCTTCCTGTTCCATTTCTCCAGTTGGTGTTGTCTCTCTTTCAGCAGCTGCCAAACTGTTACAGAGGCCCCTGAAAGGACAGCTCATACGTTTAGAAAGCTGGCAACAAACAAGAGCATTTTGCATTTTACAATTACACAGTAACTGTTCATTCATGACACAAATTTAGCATTCCCAGAAAAAATGTCCCCTCTTATGTTGTCTCTTTAAAAAGCTTGGACGCTGACCCAGTCAGTGATTTATTATAATTTTGTTTACCAAATATTAAGATGGCGAAGCCAGTTTTAGCTTTTCCCAATAGTCTTGAAGCAGGAGAACCTGAGAACTTTCTGGTTCCTTTTGTCTGCCTTCCAAATCAACTCAGATGAATTTTGTTCTGGTTATTGAAAAGTTTTTGATTGACTTTATCTCCATGTTTAAAGTTCAGGAATTTCCCCAACTTTGGAATAAATAAAGTATCTTAAAGTGGCAGATTCTTGTTTTTCCTTACATCTTTTATCAGAAACTACCTCCACAATTTGGGAGTGGAGAGGATAAAATGGCCTGCAGTCCTGATCTCAACCCCACTGTACACTAGTGGGATCACCATGGAGCCTATCCCAGCTGCCGTAGGGCAAAAGGCAGGATACAGTCTGGACAAGCTGCCAGCCTGTCACAGAGCTACCACAGACAGACAATCATTCACACTCACATTGGCCAGTTTAGAATCGCCAATTAACCCAACCCCTCTGACTGTATGCCTTTGGACCAAAGTCCACACAGAAAGGCCCCGGCCAGATTGTGGATTGTAACCCAGGACCACCTTGCCATGAAGCAGCAGCGTCAATGACTGCACCACCGGTCATTAGCCACCGTGCTGCATAATAATCAACATTATTTATAAAACCTTATTTACCACTCATATGACTTAGTTTAGTCAATTCAAGTAAATACTGTGTGTTGAATTTATATGATGAATCCAGTCAAGGTCATATTGACCCCAATTTAAAACTGAAACAAACATACAGCCAACTAGCCTAAATATGTCATTTCTCCAGTGTGTCCTGGGTTTTTCCTCAGGACATCCTAGGAAACATCCGAAACACCTCACCTACGAGGCACTCAGGAAGTGCTCACCTTTTAAATTTTAATGCATTTTGAATTTTTAGACCTGGACTGTAAACGTGCCCGTCTTAAAAGCACTTTGGTTCAACTTCTGTTTAAATATGTTTTTATAAGATGACACAAAACTAGTTTTTCTTCAATAGCTGAACATGCTGACTTCATGAAACAACTCATGAAACAACCAAATAACAACTGAACAAGCTGTTGTCCCTGCGTGACAAAGGAAGCGCAGCTCTAACAAGGATTATACAGCTATGCAATTTGGGCACGTACAAAAACAGGAGGTTATAAAAAGGACAAGCTGGTAGATGCATCAGTGTCAGGGCAGAAAACTCAAAACAGTGTACCTTGAAAATAGAAAATGCAAAACAAATATGCAGAAATAGGAGACAATGTGTGTGTTACAGAACTATAAGAAATGGGTTGAATCAAACCGGACTGACACACAATAAAGGCCAAATAAAACAAACTCCTCCTCCTAAACAGCAGAAAATAAGCACGTCCCACTTCATTATATGAGGCGCATGCATGCTAGCTAGAGATTCGGGGGAGATAGTAGTCATTACCGTAACAGTAAATGCACAGATGTACACTGAATCAGAATCAGGTTTATTTTGGCCAAGGATGCCACAAGGACACACAAGGAATTTGGCTCTGGTTGATGGTGTCTCTCTAGTATTATACAGTGTCATATAATTTAACTTAAATGCTACACAGTATACAATACACAATATACAATACAGATCTGGGAAAGGAAGGTGCAGTGTAATTTAAGAAATATACAATATACAAAATCTAATAAGTAATAAAATAGTGTGCGTTGCAGTGTAACAACAAAAGTGTGCAACATTTAGGCAGTTATGTAGAGATCAGTGTTATTGATGAGCGTGATGAGTGTGATGGCATGAAGAAAGAAACTGTTTGAGTGTCTGATGGTTTTTGTGAACATTGATCTGCATCTCCTGCCTGAGAGAAGGAGCTGAAATCAACTGTGTCCAGGGTGTGAGGAGCCTGTGATTTTCGTTACCTGTTTCGTGGTTCTACAAGTGAACAAGTCCTGAAGGTTGGGCAGAGGAGCACCAGTGATTTTCTCCGAATGTTTCTCAGTCCAATGATAGAAAGCAGGTTTGAGATAATAATTATAATGAATAGTGTGGCAGATTATGTAAGAATCTGTGTGAGCTCAAAATCCACCAAGCTTGAATGAAACACACTAAGGAGTGTCAGATGTAGCACACAGGACCATGTCCTAATGGGACGCAGGAGGAGCACGTCCAGGATTCAGCCCAGAGCCCCGTGGCATAGGAGACGGGGAAGGGAAAGAGCCAAGAAACAGGGCTCTTTCACATCAAGAATCCAGTTGCCTTTATTAAGAAGTTGGGGATAAACGGAGTGGCCACCTCGAGTTCTCTGTGGTAGACCTACCTGCATAACACCTTTAGTGATCCCAACAGAGCAGGAGCTTGTACCCAATAAGGCCCTGATGGATTCAGACCCTCCATTGGCTGAGTTCAACCTGAGAGAGCCAAGCTGGAAAGATACAGAAGATGTCATCCAAGCAGCTAGATCAGCCACTCCCCCAGGACCAAACAGAATACCAAGCAAGCACTGTCCAAAGCTTTTCCACCACATACGGAAGATCCTCAAAGTGTTTTGGAGGAAAGGAAGAGTGACTGACCAACGGCGATGTGCTGTGGGAGTCTCGATTCCCAAAGAAGAGAAAATTGGGCAGTTCAGAACCATCTCACTACTCAACGTGGAAGGAAAAATATTTTTTAGCATCTTGTCATGGCAGTTGACTGAGTTTCTCCTGTGAAACAACTACATTGACACCTCGGTGTAGAAAAGTGGGATCTCTGGTATGCCTGGCTGCCTGGAGCACACGGGCCTTGGAAATTTATGATGGAAACATAAACAAAACAAAACACAAAGGATTCATCCCATAAAGTCAATCTGCCAACCAATATTTGAGAGATTTGGTGCCACCTTTATACGGTTTTCCATTAGTGGAGTCCATGCCTCAAAGAATTCAGGTGTTATAAAAGCCAGACGAGGTGCAACCAAGTACAAATTGTGATTCCACATTTTTTTCCAGGGTGGTTACACATTTTTTTCTACTTGATCTGGGGGAAAAAAGACTGTTAATTAAAATAATTAAATGTGTTTGAAGTATATGATATAAAGCCAGAATGTTCAGCTATTAAACAAAAATGGTTCGTCATATCTGATTTTTTTTTTTTCTTATACAAAATTTAAAAAAGAAAGAATGACCATAAATTTAGTTGGGAGGTGCCTTATTCAGTAGCTGCAATATATTTGGATCAAAGTACTGGCTGACTGAAGACTACTACAATGGGCACAAATGTAGTTTAAATTAGAGTCGTTTGTCAAACAATAGTGTATCAACTCAACCATGCTGTGCTACTGTGCCGTACATCTGTACGGCAGGGAATTATTGTGTAATGTTTGAATCCTTCCCAGCTTCATCAACACATAACCCGTCTTACCAAGAGTGAGAACAGGCAGGTAGAGCACCAGCACAAAGGGGAGGTGGATGTTTGGAGCTATTGTTGAATTCAGTGGAGAAAAGTGGACGGCTGTTTGCTCAACATAGGGCAGGGCTTGGTAGACAGTGACACCTGAGAGAGACATAATTATAAGCATTAGTGAGACAAGAGGAACTAATATTTAATTTAGTATGCTTTTATTTTAGACACCATCAAACTGTCGGCTTTGAGCATGTGAGTGAGCTATTTCACAATTTTGCCTGTGTGTTGCTGATATACAAGAACTTTCCTAGAGCGTTTGTTTGGGTCAGCAGCAGGTCACACACACAAACGCACACACACTCAACTGGAATGTATTTTCCCCACTCATTTCCTGGCATTTTATCATCTGCTCTGCTTGGCTCACCCATTTCCTGTATGCTCACCCTGCTTCCCTTACACAACACCAACCTTTGACACAATATCACACAGTGAGGCCCATGATGTCAAGAATTAAAAAACACAAAAGTATTGAGATCTCACAGTTTGATGGAATAATCAAAGGTAATAATGATTTGTCACCTTCAATGATGACTGACAGGATGTACAGGGGGATCCAGAGTGAGTATCGAGTCCACAACATGGTGGTGGAGGGCTTTTCCATAATGCACAGCAGCTCATGAGGATATCTATCAAACCACATAATTAAGTCCTTAATATGTTGGTCAAGACATTTTGTCATTTTGCCAGTTGATTTAAAACAAAGAAACAAACAAACAACATCTGATTCAAGTGTGACTTTTTAATTCGAGGGGTTTTACAAAAAATTTGGATTCTTGGATTTTTTTGGAATTACAGCCATTTTTATCCACACTGCCCCATTTTCAGAGACTACAAATTAGTTGAACTGACAAACAATTTCATGGCTAACTGAGACCTGTTCACATTTGATAAAGAGTGCTGAATCGTAAATTTAAAGTGCAAACGGTGGAAGCCATCATTTGGCTTAAATGAAATAAACCTGTCACAGACATTGAAAAACTTGAATGGCCAATCTGATACACGTCTGAAAATCCAAAAACAACTAAAATAAATGATGAGGAGGAGAAAAACGGCTCATGATTCCAAGCATGCCACATTATCGTACATTCCCATATTTATGGCTGCCCACATGGTATGCAAGTACTACAGAACTGATCAGATGGCGCAGATGGATAATGACCCAAAGTAAAAGCAACCCAAGCAAATGGGATATTCTTTAATGGCCGAGTCAGGTGTATGATCTCAATCCAGCAGGGGATGTTTTTCACTTATTGAATGCAAAACAGAAAGACCCACAAACAAACAGCAACTGAGTGCAGCTACAGTACAAGTCAACATGTTAATCAAGGGTTTAAATAATTATGTAAAAACTTGGAGTTCGTTGTAAGACGAGTTTCTGTTCGCCGTCAGATTTTCGCGATGTCCTCAGTAGTTTAAACAAAATGATGTTCCAGGGAGATTTGTTCCTGATTTGTTATAAGTAGTTCAAGAAGGTTCATGAACTTTTTGGGACTATTTTGGTCAAGTGATTTTGCAGAGGATGAAATCACGCAGTCTTCAGCCTGCATATTTGAGCCTGTTCCAACTATAGGAACCACTGTTGTCTTTTTTCAGGAGATTTTCTCTATTAGGTTGTTCTCACCAGCCTTAAATTACTGATGGTATAGCACAACACAGGCTGGTTAAGTCTTCACCTTTCAGATGAGCTCAACTAAAATTTGCCATCTAGCAGATGTATCAAACAATGTATCAGTGTAGCAGTGCATATTGGTTCCTTTTTCTTTTTCACAGCCTTGGAAATAACTGAATTACACCATCTCATGTGCTGTGGATCTTAAAGCCAGTGTTTGAAAAGGCAGCATAACCTGTATGTGCATCATTATTATACTACATTATTTTGGTTATGTAAAAAAAATAATTTTAAAAAACCTGTGCATTTATAAAAGGGAAAAAAAAACCATGCAGCTACATCCTTGTACAGTCTGTAACGCATACCGTAAGAGGTCCAGAATGTTCCAGAAGAAGAACTGCGCACACACGACTAGTTTACTCTGGATCTCCTCTAGCATGATAATCATAATCAACAGAAGGTTCTTCTCCATAACCTGAAAAATAGAATGACATTCTAACCAAGCCTGGGTTCAAAAAACCAAAACAAAAAAAACCCATCAAAAAACAAACATGATTAATGGTAAAATCTCAATAAAAAGTGAACTGTGGATGCACACCTGGATGAAGCGAGGAAGGAGTCTGGCTTTCTCAATGCCATCTGCAATGTGGAAAAGCTCCAGAATAGAGACCAGCTGGCAGAGACTCATCACAAAACCAACAGAATAAAATGTGTCTGCCAAAGCATCTGCAGTCAGAAATCATACGCTGTTTGGTAGATACACACGCATTCCTACTAACTAGTCACCACAATTCTTAGTAAACCTATGAAGTCTACTTCATTTTTAAGTGTAAATTTCATTGGGGATCAGTAGTAAGAATTGTGCGTTTACAGATAAAGAACACACAATGGGCCGTCCCCCCATCTTACCCCAGCCTTGGAAAAAAATTAAATAAAAATTCAACCTAATAAAAATGGTAAAAAAAAATAAAATTACCAGTTAAAAAGGTCTCAGTCGTCAGGCATATCTAGAGTCTACAAAAGATAAGAACACAAAGTTCCATAGACCTTTGAGACTGTTTGTTTTTTTAAACTTTACATTCCAGAGAACTAATTTAATCTATGCGTAAATGAAAGCAATATGAGCCAAATGTGTTTAGAGTATAAGAATATTAAAGCTAGGCTAGCAAGATATTAAACACCAAATAATGCTCCCAAGCTTTTGTAGTCCTTGAACTCCTCCTATGAGATCTACAGTAATGAGAGTGCCACGCAAGTTTTCAGGGGATAATTTGGTGAAAGCAGATATTTCTGAATAAATATTCTTAGCTTTGTGAAAAAAAAAGGAAATAATGGAGGTGATGTGTTTGCTGTTTGAAATGTTGCTAGCAGGTCTTTAAATTACAAAAATTGTCATGCGCCTGCCTGCTCCTAGTCTCTGTACATCCAACCCCGGGGTGTAGAGTCTTTGTTAAGCAGTTAAAAGGCTGATTTTTCTATACTGGGGTGAGAGTAGGGCAAAATAAGGCTGTGCAGCCCAAAATAGTTTCTAAAATGTATCCATATGACATCCATCCAGACCCAGTGATTTGACACTTTCCAGGGCTTAATTACCATTTTATTTATTTATTTATTTATTTTATTTTGACCTGCACAACTGTTCCAGAGATTTTTGTTCAATTCCAAGCCATGTTAGAGAGTCCCATCTGAGAGCTGACTAAATCTGAGATTAACTCTCAGAGTTAATTCATTTGATATCACCTTCACCGACAGAGTGGTCTCTTACAGCCATACCATGAGATGTTTTACTGAGTTACTATTATAGTAAGAGCTCAGTAACAGTAACTGTTTCAACATTAAACAAAGAACATAGATAGATATTTCAGTCTAATTTTGGAAGGATGAATGGGAATACAAGATAATGGACAAAACAAGCCACTATGAACTGATCCAAAACATATTCAGACAGGATGCGCTGGGAAAACCCACTGAGACCGATTAAGTTCATTCTCAGTGGTTTTGAAGTACCTCACAAAATGATGTTTGACATAATTTAATGACTGAATCTCAACGTGAACAAATTTCAACCTGAAATGTTGAGAACACAGACCACATGCAAGCTGGATTTAAAAAGTCACATTTTGAAATACATTTAATCCCATTTTAGAGTCTTACAGTCATTTCAGCTCAAGGATTCACATCATCTCCAAGAGCCCAGCTGTGACAGACATTTTTCCATCAGTGTGACTGATTACAACATGACAAATGATTGATCACTCAGTGTGTCTAAAGCTGTATACATTTTATTTAACCTGCTAGAGTAATGTGCAGTGAATGTGTCAGCATGAGGAAACTTGTGGGCAGCCTGACAGCTACATTACTGTCACAAAACCAGCCAACGAGCAGATAAAGTTCACAGGATCTGTTACCCCAGTAACTGACGCAGAATTTAGGTTAACCCTCCTTCTGGAACAGAAACCTGAGCTTCCCTCACCTCACTTCAACCTTACCTTGACCAAACATAAGAAACCTGGCGATGGTATTAGCCAGTATCCACGTGTGGCCGCAGAACTGGAACAGGTTATATGAGAAGACGTAGGCAAGCCTGAAGCTCAACCTGCAAAAGAGGATAAAAAGGACATAGATGAGTTATTCTTCAGTTTATACCATGATGATTAAGACCTGTGGCACAGGATTTGCATGTTGTATTACGTAGGCTTCTTTCATTCTGTTTGTGCATGTACTGATAATGCTAATCCATGGCTTTAGGATCAGTTGTCATTGAAAAAACTATCAATCTTTAAAACTCTGCACTGGTGACTGCACTGGTAACAAATGTTGAGTGTCAAATGTCAAAATTTTGTTGACCAAAGACAATGCTGGGATAGTGTGCTATTAGATAAACCCTACAAAACTGAGGGAAAATACAGAGGCTGGGTCTCTAGAGGTTTGAGTGACTCCTTCACAGTAACACGTCAAGTGGTAATATAAAAAGATTGGTGCAGCTTTAGGTACATTTTGCTGATGCAATCTTAAAATACACATGCATATTAGATCCATCACTGGAGAAATTTTAAATTACTTCTGAATGAGTGAGTGTAGCAAGTTCTGGTTAAACTTTGACTCTCTAAAGTAAAAGTTTTGTTTTTTTAAATGAATTTTCAGGAGTTAGACTAGAACATTCCATTTAAACTTGAAGTCTGTCAACAAATAAAGTTAGTCTTTCGCCTTGGAAATACAAAAATTCCTTAAGTAATCACTTACATTCTTCTCCTGAAATCTTCTTTTGGTCCTGTTTAGAGAAGCTGTCGAGTTGCGGGTGTGAGTTTGAGGAAAATCATGTTTCCTGGTAAAGTTTGAAGCTCGGTGCAACAGTTTTCTCCCACTACACAGACACTCGTTTCTTACTTCACTATTCTTCACAAGCAAAAGCAGAAAAACATTGCTGCAATATGTGTAGCACTTCCTTAGCCCAGCTGCACCAGTTATGACTTCACCACATGAAGAAATAATCTAAGCGTGACTGACTGAACAGTTCCAGCCTCCTCACAGAAAACTGAAGTGGCATTTCAGCTAAAGAGAGGAGAGAAAGAGGCAGCAGGATGACAATGAGAGAGAGCAAGTCAAGTGAGCCTTTGAGATGTTTTATAACCTCGTATCCTTCCATCCATTATCACACTAATTATTTTTTTAACACACACACACACACACACACACACACACACACACACACACACACACACACACACACACACACTCCTCAGCCCATCTCTAAGGAAGACGTCAGACACCCTTCTGAGGAAACTCATTTCCACCATTTCTATCCAGGATCTGATTCTTTCAGTCACCACCCAAAGCTCGTGGCCATAGCTGAGAGTAGGAACTAACTGGTAATTTAAACACTTTGCTTTTGCGCTCAGCTTTCTTCACCACAATGGAG
>VUQJ01027602.1:14583-29262 GCA_015108635.1 Andinoacara biseriatus | reverse complement strand
TGGGGGCACAAATGGTCTTTGTAAAAATGTGTGAATAGAAAAATAGAAAAATATATCATAAAAGGCAATTCTCCCTGGGTGTAAAAGCAAAAATTGCTAGGGAAGACATCCGCACATGCACTATAGATCAGAATATACTGTATACTTTTTTAACACAACTAACTAAATGAACACATTAAAAAATAATAATAAAATAGTCCTTCTTCACTAAGCTAAGTTGTATTGAAAAGTTCTATATTTGAGATCAAAACAGCAGTGCCTAATGCAAACAAGAAATAAACATTGTTTGCTCTTTTTGTTACGCCAGCATGTCCTTCTCAAATATTCATCTTGCATCTCTGTATGCTTTCAAGTTGATATAAGCTAAAAGCTTAAATCACCTCAAGAGCTCAAAAGCTTTTGACTGATGAGCCTCTGTGTCACCCCTCATCAGCAAAGCCACGTGCCAGTTCTTGTTTTGCAAGCTTTAGCACAACAATCTCCCCGTCCATGTGAGCCCACTTGTGAGATATTTTGCACACAGCATGTCAACTCAACTTCACACTTAACATCTGCACTGTGTGCTTCCCCCACCCCCCTCCTCTGCCCCATCCTGTTCTCCAGCTCAGCTGGCATCAAAGAGCAAGATAGAGCTGCCCTAAGTGCCAAGGCAGTTGGATAGTGATGAGTGATTGACAACGTGTTTAGCATACTAAACACAAAAAGGGGGATTTTAATTCTACATCTGGCCCTTGTTCAGAAGCTGAGATTTTTTTCTTTCCTATTTTTCCTATTTTTTTTTATTTTTGCTCTCATTTTATTTCCAGTCTTTCATTTTATCATGTTGGGTTACTTATTCTTATATTTGATCTGTACAACATCCTACTTTTTTTCTATCCTCCAGATGCATATTTTATGTGAGATGACAAAGGATGGAAGATTCAATACACAAATACACTACAAACCCTGAGCGTGCATCTTTTGTGAAACAATTGATATGGCAATGGGCCACACACTTACACAAGCACATAATCTCCAGCATTTCTTTGCACTGATATTTTGACTTGTATGTTCATCTCTTGTCTTGTCATTGTCTTGTTTTGTTTGGTTTAATTTTACATGGTTTACATTGTTTGTAAATGACAGAAAAAGAACATTTTTATAAACTATAATAGCATTAAATAAATGTAAATAAAGATGATGCATATGAAGATTCAAAAGAAAAACAGGCAGGTAAAGTTGATGGATAAATAAATGCACACAAGTTTAAATAAACTCTCAGAAAACTTATTGGAGGTGGAAATGACAACGGCTGACAGAGCTGCATAAGATAAAAACATACGTTAATAATTATAAAAAGAAGTCCAACATAATATGAAAACAAGGGTGAACCCAGAAGTTGGCCAAAAACTAGGAAAATGCTGACACACAAGGAGATTAATAATGAAGGTACAGCACCAGGAGACTTCAAAAACTCAAAACCTGTATTATCAAAACCTGTAATGTAATGTAATATATATATATATATATATATATATATATATATAAAACTTCTTTTTTTTTTCTTTTATTAAAGCTTTATTAATCCATTGGTGGTAGTTATTAACACTTTTTCCCACCGTTAATAACATTTTTCAGCAGTCAGTGTTTTCATGGTGTGTTGTAGTGTAAAGGTTCAATTTTCTGCTCTTCCTTTTGGTGCAAATGTATTTGTATAGGCACAGAAACAAAACATTATGGGGATTTTTCCAGTGATTAGTGAATTACAAGTGACTAAATATAAAGTAATACTCTGGTGGAGAAAGTGATTAATTCATTTGATGACTATTTCTCAATCATCAGCACTGCATGCTACGGTTTCCTTATCAAAAGCTGTGGAAACTGTGCATGGGTTGAATTTTATTAAAACTTTAGGTGAGGTGCCTCGAATTGTATTTAATGCACCAATCATGAATTATAGTTCTGATTTCTTACAGCATTTGGCATAGGAATCCTCTGGAGGATCTCTTAATGTTCCCAGCCATGAGGTAATTTTCACCTTAAAATGCGATATTCATTTTATTCATACCTTGAAGATGCTTTCATTTTTGGTCTGACATGTAATTTGGGAAGTTTCTCAGTTTTAAGCCACTTCTATCAGGATTCCACATCAAAAAGGCAGGTTTAGGTTATGTGTTAGGGCTAGTAAACAATTTATTCCTGCTTTATTACAAATGAAAAAAGAAACAGAAGCCAACAACAACAACTGAAAGTTGTTCAATGTACAGATATAGCTGTAGACTGATAAATTAACCTTCTTTCATTTTACTAAAGGGCAGTGTATTTACTAAAATCCATCTATCTATCCTTTTCAGCTGTATAGGGCGAGAGGCGGGGGTCAGGTATGTGTATGTGGGCACATTTTTTTTTACAGGCTTTCTTCTATAATTTCTATTTTTTTTTATATATTTATAATTTCTATAATTTCTTCTATAATTTATCTGTTTTATGATTCACCATAACCATAACCAATGTTGCCGCTGTGGATGCAAACATTCTGCAACATTTCCACTTTAGACATGAACATTCTGCCCGGTTGCCATGGTGGACGTGAACATTTTTTTCCTTCTCCCTCTTCTGTTTTTTGCCCTGGAGAGCTTTTTTTTTTTGCGTCTCCAACTCTAGCTACTGGTCATCAGATGGTAGTGTGATTCAAATGAAAACTGTTGCGATCAAGCGTGTTCTCTGGAGCACTTTGTGTGTGTGTGTAGGGGGAGCAACAGGTGGAGGGGAGGTGAAGGAGCACAGGGGTGCCTAATCAGTGCCGTGCAAAGCTTTGCTCCCCCTTGTGCGGCGCCCCTATGCATTGCATATAGTGAAAACCCACTTTTTGGGCGGGGTACACCCTGGACAGGTTGCCAGCCTGTCCCAGGGTTAACACAGAGAAAAAGACAACCATTCACACTCACATTCACACCAATGGACAATTTAGAATCACCAGTTAACCTAATCCCCCCTAAGTGCATATCTTTGGACTGTGGGAAGAAACTGCAGTAATGTACCCACAGAAAACACGCAAACATGCAGAGACCATGCAAATTCCACACAGAAAGACCCCGGCCAAGGTAGATTCGAACCCAGACCTTTTTGCTGTGAGGCAACAGCACCAACCACCACAGCATCCTATTAAATAACTAACTAATCAATTAACTAATTAACCTATTTCAAAACTGAAATTGTGAGACAGTCTACATTACTGTATGTTTTTAGGTATGTGCAATATTATGAACAATGCTAAACAAATGGGAATGGGACAATTTGAAATTACATTTAATACATATATCAATATTGCATGACTGTACATTTGACTTTTGCATGCTTTTACTGGACATGATGCTGTGGTGATGCATGTGAGGTATAAGAGACTGTGGCTGGCCCATTAGTAATGGAATGAACAGATTTATGATGTTGGTAATTTACAATGAGAATATAAGCTCTAACACAGCTGAGTAAGGCAGAGATGGAGAAAGAAAAGGTCTTTGTTTGACAAGTGTGGTAATTTTAAAGTAACATCTAATTCTCCAGTGTTGTTCATCTCTCATCAGTTGAGGAGCCTACCTCAGTCCACTAAGAAGCCTATTTAGCTAAAAGCCTTTGATAGATGTTTAAAGAAAGTGCTCCAAAAAAAAAAAAGAAGCATTTTTTTATACTTAACTAAAATAAAGCTGTCAGCACATTTAGAATTGATAAGAGCCCTCCCTTTGCTTTAAAATAAAGAGAATAAAAGTAAACAGAAATAGATTTGTGATTTCATAATTTTACCTATCAAAGCAGTTATTAACAATGCTACAGGCAACTTAACGCCACACGAGTAATAAGTATTTCAGGAGCAGAGATTACCTGTGTAAACAGGTAATCATGACATTGCAGTTGAATGCTGTCAAGTTGGTGGTTACATGGAATTTGTTTGTGATAATACGTTGATTAAGTGAACAGGTGAAAATCGCAAGTTTGTTGTTAATCTGTTGCCGTCTACATACTCCGAAATTCACCTTAAGCAGGATTTCACATTAACTATTAACATTCAGAGTCCAGCCAGAGCCTCATAGATTTGAAAAAGAAATTCAGAAACTCCTCCACAAATAGCAAAGGCAATTTAACACACACCAAGTCACGCAACCTTGCTTTATATAGGAATGTAACCAGAATACAGCCAGCTGCTAACTAGTCGAGTTGAGTCCCCTGTTTTAAAGAGATGCATTGCAGATGAGTTATGCTGACTTGCAGAGGTGATTGCAACAAGTTGCCAATCTTTCTGCATCTATAAATTTTAAGGCAATTATTTGCATTATTTATCTGAGAGTGATTGCAGTCATTCTGAGTTGTTCCACAATTGCTTCAAGACAGGTTGCCTCCCTTATGATCAAAGGTGGTCACCCAGCAGGTGAGGGTGTTGCACTCTCAACTTCTGGGTGACCATTTGTTACCACAACTACTTGCAATCAGTGTATGACAGCAAAAAAAAAGTCCAGCGCAATCCTCAGGCAACCACCGATTTTTCTCTAGGTGCAAGGAGGTTGGTGTCTGGTTGGTATTTTTGCTCCAGTGTGACTAAAATATAATGAAATATCACTAATGAAGACTGGCAGCTAGGAGCTCAGGAATATTGACAGCGAGATATTTTAGGCATGTGGAAGCAGAGAATAATGTAAACCAACAATGGCAGGTTAGAGAGAGAGTCAGGCATTTGTGGTTAAGTTATAGGCAATATTGTCTTTGATAGCCTCACTAATACTTAATAAGACAGGTTTTGGCCAAATGTAATTTGACAGGAAAAACTAAGGTCAAACATAAAGACTGTGAACAAATTGTGTAACCTGTAAATGCTCTTTTTCCAGCTTGATTTTAGGTAAAATTTAGTGTAACTATAAAATGTTTTCTGTCATATGAAAAAAGTACCAAATTTGACAATGCAGTGTTAAATTATTTCATAAACAGTTTCTTTGTTGTTATTGTGGATTTTAATTTCCCAAAAACAAATGGTTTTGGACTGATACAGTTTGTGCCTGACAGCAAGGAGGCTAGAAAAATTTACTCAGCAAATATTCTAAAGTATGGATGCAGTAAATAAATATTACTGGTAGAAGCGTAGTGAGAAGCTTGTACCACTTTCCATTGCAAATTAATCAAACGTAGACTAACAAGCCACTCAACCTTGCTTTGACTTTGGCTTTAACAAATCCACATCTACATAGACATACGTGTACATGCATATATTAATGTAGATACACATACACATACATAAATATGCATGTGTATAAACTGTGTACACAATAACAATTAAAACAAAGCTTCAGGTTTGGGATTTCATTCTGACTTCACTTATTTACTTCCCAAAGTTCTCTAGTTATCCTCCTTATTAGGACACTGACCTACGAGTCCTCTACAGTAAATTGTAATTTCACCTTTTAACTCACTGTTTTTATATTTTCTCTTTCCAATCAAAAAAATTCTCAGAAGGCACCTCTTCATTTTTCCTCCTCAACTCCTCTTGCTCTGAATGCTTCCCTTCCTGTGTAATATCTATAAAACTCCTTTCAAGTGCACACATATCCCATAATTAGTCCGACCACTTAATGTAATTTAAACCAAGCTTTTGACCCCAAGAAGTGGAGTCCGCATGATGTGGTTGTATTAACATTTATGTAGCCAAAACATGATCATTCCAGCAGTTTCTTCAGTTCTTTCTTTTCATACTTATTAGGATTTAGAGCTGAATTGTCTAGAATCTAAACCAGCGCTAAACATATATCATACCAAAGCTTATTATTTCACACAGGCTTGCAATAAATTTAAGATTGCTGAAACCCCACGAGCTAGTGATTCACAATGTTAGGCAATTTTAATGTCATCATATGAAGAGTTTAAAAGAAAAACACAACAAACAGACAGAAAAAACAAAAACTACATTTGTTTAAGAGAATGCCCACAATCATGCACATTTTATTTTAGCAGTTTTAAATGTTTGATCTTAAATTTTCTTGTTATCATGGAGTTTTATTAAATTCCCGTTTCCAGGAGTGAGTCATCTGATACTGCAAACATTTTCTATCCTTCCTGTGTACTCATCAAACTGACATCTCACTTGGTTCAAGAGAGCTGAGCGGCACTCAAGAGGGGATCAAAAAGTCAGGATTGCCATTTCAGATTTTAGCATTCCTGTTGATGAGCACATTGGGTAACATCAGCTGAGCTAGGCAAGCTTCCCCAAAGCGCCTCCTGTCTGACACACTTTTTAGACTTTTTGGTTTTTCCCACCTCATGACAGAGATTGCTTTTAACTTGAACCAGCTACGCTTAAACCATGTTGTGGTTAGGTGTTTATTCAGTTGTCCTCAATTATACATCTGTTCATTATGTTTGAAGCACATTCACATTCTAACACAAGATAACAAAACAAAACAAAAAAACATACTGAAAAACATCACAGTCCCACTCAAAGGAGCACATCCCAATCAAATGATAATCATTTCAGTGCAGCTGTCTACAATTATCCCGCTCCCTGCTCCGTTCCCCATCTCCTCCCATGGAGCTGAAATAACAATGAAGGCCACTGGATGACCTGGATAACAAAGAGCTTGTGGAAGTGTTTACGTTAAAGAAGAAATTCACTCATTTACTGGCAGTAACTTTAGCAGTTTGCACTTTTATTCATGCAATGTGTACTTTTAGGACTGTGCGTTCCTCATTTTTTTTAAAAATGCCTATAAAATACATTTTCTCACCTTTTTCTGATCTCTACTTGACATGTGAATTACTATTCATGACAAAAACACCAGTGGACGTGGGGTGATATTAACACGGCAATAATTCTGAGTGTGTTGGGTATATGAATAGTTAAAAACAGCAAACAATTTTGACATGGATGAATGAGATTAATTTACATTTTCACACAAACAAGAGTGCATTCAAGAACTTTCTTTACTGAATCATAACTGTGCGCCTCGTGTTTCTTTTACCAATGATCAGTTTGTGTTTTATGCTTGAGTATTTTTTTAAACCCCTCTGTAGCTTTCACAAAGATGCACTATTTGGGCCACACCTCTTAATCTCTGAATTCAGGTGTTTTCCAATGAAATCCAGACTAACTTTATTTATAAAGCACTTTAAAAATAAGCCCTGATGATAACAAATGATAAAACAATAAGAACATAAAATCACAAACAAATATTAAGCACAGTAAGCACATAGACTAAAAATGTCCTCATTATCAACGATATACAGTAATACGGGCATAAAATCCACATCCTGAAAAGTGCAGAACGCCAAAGAATTTCTTCCCTGCTAGATATTTCATAATTACCTGCAAGTGGTTTTATTGCAAAGTGGAATTATTTAGGAACCATAGCAACTCAGCCACAAAGTAGAAGACCACGTAAACTTAGAGAGCCGGGTCACTGTGAGCTGAGGCACATAGGCATTAACACTCTGCTGACTCAATACCTACAGAACTCCAAATCTCCTCTGACGTTAACATCAACAAACACACACACACACACACACACACACACACACACACAAAACAGTGCACTGGTATAGCTTCATGGCATGGGTTTCCATGGCTGAGCAGCTCCTGTAGGTGTAGTGTGTAGGTGGCCCAGTACTTTTGTGCATACAGTGTATATTATTTACTTACCAAATATTCATCTCGCTTTGCTTCTGAGTCTGCGAGTCACCCCCATCTGCATTGTCTACAAAAATTATTATGATTTTTTTTTTTTAGAAACTGTGAAAGCATATTTAAAAATACTGCACTGGTCTACACAGTATAAGCAAACACGCAAACACACAGCTTGCTGTCCTTTTTCTCTGATTAACTTACCTGCAACTGTTTAGTTCAGTTTCCATCTCCCCACCATTTGTTAATTCAGACATTGAGATTCACGTTAAGTATAAGAGATATTTGAAAAAATACTTATACATAATTCTTACTGAAAAGCTGTCAGTTTGTTTTTCAGCTGTGGATGTTGGTTACATACACCTCTGACATCTTGGTAGGCATCACTGTCTAAAGAGTCTATTTATTAAAAGTGAATCCACAGCTTTAAGATGCAAAGATTTTGGTGTGTAAGTGAGTATGCACTCTTGAATATTGGATTTGAAATGTGTACTACAATTCCCTGCAGTGATGTCAGCTGACTACCTACTGACCAACTGATCTGTTTCTGTTTCTTGAACAACATGTAGGAATAGACTAGATGCAGATCTGACCTTTTGAACAGATGATCATCCAAAAAAAAAAAATCCTTACAATTTAATTCAGTTAGATTATCAGATTTAAACATAATGAAAAGGAAGTGAACTGCCCAATGGTGTGTCCACACACTGCATTGAATAAACCCATGTGCAAGCAAAGGCAAGCATAAAATCCTCAGTGCACACATGAAGTAACCACATCTGAACAAGCACAGATCAGCCATGCCGATTGGAGTCTGCATAAGACCCACATGAAACATCCTGAATCAAAAGCTTATGCTGTTTGGCTTAAAGCTGTAAGGCCCCTTTAATTATTTCCTTAAGTTTCACTGAATGTCCAAGGGAAGTTTTAAATATAAAAGCAAACAAATGGAAAAAACCTTTGAGCGTATGGTCATTTAGCAGCAGCATAGAGAGATTAGTGACAGTTTTCAAAGATGATAATAAATCATAAAATACAATGGCATGCACTGTCCAACACCTTCAGATGCTGACCAGGTGTATTTATAAAGAACACCTTGTCATCATCCTAATAATTGTACAAAGCTGCAGAAAATAAATATTTTCCCACTGGGACATGAAACAGTTCTTAACTCCTAAAAACAGAACCAATTTGGAATTTGATCTTGGACGCAAGATCTTGCCATTTAAAACTGCATTTTAATTGGCAAAATATGGTCAATAAAAATTCCTGAAAACTTCATTCCATTTCAGCAGGTCTGATCTCAGGAAGATTAGATGGTGACTCTTCAAAATTTGAGAACAGCATAAAGTTGGCTGCATTTATATGAGTTTGAGTAAAGATTAATAGGACTGAGCAACATCAAAGGCAGTTTGCAAGAATTGAGGGTCTGATCTACTGATGGGTACGAGCAATAACTGTGTAACCTTTATAAAAGCAGAATGCACAATTCAATAGATCATGATACAAAGATAATTTTTATGTATGAGAGGAGCACTGGTGCTAATACAGAACAAGGAAAATATAAGGGCATGTGTCTGGATACAGGGAGGGAGGAAGAGGATGGCCCAGCAAAGAACAGAATAATATGCTTGTGATAACAGGGAGGGGCAAAGAGAATGGCCTAGTGAAGTGTATGTCACTGTTCTACCTGGCAAATAATTTAAAAACCAAGTTGTAGGTTTGCTTGGAGAAGTCTCTGTTACAGTATAGTGTCTGTGCACCAAGTTGACATTTTTTTTTTATGTATTCATTGGTTACTTTTTGATGAATTTCTAATGAATCTATCCAAAGCAAAACTTTCCCACATCAAAAAATGATTATTATATATATATAATGACCTTTCATCAGGTTTACATGGCAAAAGACAACTAGGTAGTTCTTTAGGGGAAAAGAGACTTCCAATTAAGACTGTTCAAGCTGAGTAAATACACAAACATACTGCAGTCTGCCTTCTGTCAAACACATCAGTTAATTCTTAATGGTTGAGGGTGCACGGTGCTCTTTTCATCAAGAATCCCCACCATGTGGTGCATGCGCGCACACACACGCGCACACACACACACACACACACACCACACACACACACACCATAATAATCAACCCTGTTCTCCTCAAAGTTATATATTAGAAAGACACCTTGCTGATGGCTGTCATTATCTGTTTTGGCAGACTTTTGCAATACTTTGTCCACAACAAGGCCCTTACCCTCTGGCGTTAAAAGTCCCAAAGGCAGCAGTTTGCATCTCCAGCCGAGCCCATTATATTAGGGCTTAAAACCGGTTCATGAGGTGTCCAGAGGGGAGGGAAAAATACTCAGCAAAACCGCTGAGACGAGATATTCATGACATGACTAGACCTGTCATATTTTCTGCTCCTTCTTAGTGGTTTATGTAATATAACTGCCAAGTCTAATGAAATTCATCCAATTCTTGCACAAATGCTTACTATCAACCAATTAATTTCCCTTTTTTCTTCCCAGTTTGAACCTCCACTGGCCTGTGGACCGCTGTGGTTGAATAGCCCCCACTACTATTCTGTGGAGATTTTGAACAGCTGCGTTTCTCATCTGATAAACCCTGACTTGACAGCTTCTTCTTTTCACCTGACAGAGAGAAACTTTCCTGGGAGGATGTGACGCACTTAGAAGCTCACACTATCCCCCAAGATCCTGTCATTTTTTTCCCACGGGTGCTCTGGTCAAGCAGTTAGAGTCACCAGTGTAGTGACAAGAACATAATTCCTGACAAGTTTGCCCTCCATCAACAGTGCCAGTAACATTTAATGTTTCTTTAAAACACTGTGTATTGTTTTTCTTTGAGCAAAACCCCATTGTGTGTCATTTTGTGTAAGTTGTAATAAGTTGCAATCATTTTACTGATGTTGGTTTTACTGGTCAGTAACAATTCTCTAACCTAATCCTCGCAGATTTTATTCATGGTGTTCACACCATGAATAAAATCCCCAAGCATTGAGATTCTGCTGTTAAGACCTTGTTGCTGTAATGTTTTCAAAATGCTCCTTCCAGGGATCTCATAATTGGCATCATAATCAGGAGTAGGGGACAAAGCAGTAATGAAACAGGAATGCTGAGCAATTTTACTGCAGGTGTTATAATATCAGGAATGATTGCTCTGTTCCATTTTGTTTCCATTCTAGAGGCCCATATCATTAAACCTGCATGCTTATTTGAAGTGCATGCTTTCTGTCAGCTCCTAAATGATCTTATGGGTCTAAAATCCAAATGATCTATATTGTAGGCCTCCAAATGTCTTCAGATGTTTTATTTACTACTTTGACGACTCTTAAAACCTGATTTGAATTTGGAACCTAATGTTACTTCTGAAAAGTTGCACAGCCTCCAGTCTTGCATTTAAATGCGTTTTGGGAAAAATCTGATCATGCTACTGCAAAACTACAAAACAGAACCAACACAGAATGAAGAATCGTGAATGCAAACTGCGCAATTTTGCCAGAATTTATTGATATTCACTCAGATATTGTGTTCCTACTGTATGTGCTACCATTCCCTTCATTCGAAATGAAAAGGAAAACAAAACACAAAACTATTTATGAAGTAAAAAAAATTTTAAATTCAATGACAACTGCCTAGAGAACAACACTGATATTGTCCTGTAGTCACACTGTGAGCGTTAAAGTTCAGCCCCAGTGTGATCACTCGAACATTGTTAAAACCCAGTTTCATTTTCTTGCTAGTGTGAAGGCAAAAAAAGGTCTTAAACTGTATTTTTAATGGTGCTAAAGTTAAATTTAAGTTCTTTTGTTGGAACCTGGTGAAATTCTGCCGATCTGTAACCATCCTGCTTAGACTGGATTATTGCAACACATATACAATATCATTATGACACATAGTTACTTGAGTGAATAAGGGGAAATAAATCAGTCTGGACTGATTAAAATAGGAGCTTTTTATATCTGTTCCATCTGATGTATAGAACAATGACAACTGAAAAATGTTGCAGAAACACATTCCATGCATGCACACTTTTAGAAGTCATCAAAAGAGACTGCAAATATTTTATGAGTCACCACATAAACATAACATCAAAGCTTGCAAAATAGCTTGATTTTTTTTCAGTTACCAGGAGCTCACTAAATATAGATGCAAAGTTGCCAAGTCAGATGAACCCAGTTGGCAACACAGTTATGCTAGTTCAAAAGGTATGATTTTGAGGGTATGTGTGATGCTGCTTTATCTGTAGGAAAATTGGACTTGGTGCACATCTGTTTATTTAGTCTCCAAATTTTTTCTGTCCATCTTGTTATTATTCACTGTGTTTACCTGCCTGTAAAACAGTCTATACCTGCCATACAATTGCAACTGACATCTTCCTGTCAAAAAAGTCTAAACCTTGCAATGACAGTTTAGTGGACTGTCAGACTGACTTTGTAGAGCCCAGAGCTAGATGGATGTAGATGGATGGGCGTGTGTGTGTGTGTGTGTGTGTGTTTGAGCCTGTTATATCCTACAGGGAGAAGAAGGTTGAAAGGGTCATACTTGGTGATAATTGTAATCATAAAAAGTCTTTGATAGGTGAAATCTCATTAGTGCTAATACCTGATAGCATGAATCTTGTTACATACATTCTTCATGGTGCTTCAGCAGTGTTGGGGTCATTACTCCAAAAAGTAATGCATTCTAAAGTACTCTTTACTTTTTTAACAACTAATTGAGCAATAAAAAATTAACCTCATGCAGAAAAACTAATTACTACTCGTTATTTTACTTCACAATATCACCTGTGCAATTGCCAGATAATATTAAAGCACTAAACTCTTTATTTTCCCACATATAAGCTCAAATCCACATGCTATGTCCAACATACCACCCAATTTTATGGTCTGTTTAATTTCCCCTCTCTTCTTCTAACGTGTCAGTGCCACTGTATTGCCGCCTGCTGTTTCAACCTCTCCACCACCCCAGCATCCACCTGTAGACTCCTGGGGGATGTTTCCATGTATATTATTGTTGCAGTAAGTGATGAGCTCAGAGCCTAGATGCCAAACTAACTGTATCCTGCTGCAGTAATAGTCATTCAAAAGTTCAAAAAACATTAAACATGTGTCCTAGACCCAGGACCATTGTTTTAATGCTAGATGACGTGTAGACATCATCTTGACCCCATGTATTCGATTGATAGACTGAACATTAGTTTGGGATTTGGGAGTTTCAGGCTGCCCCTCATCAAAAGAAAGGGAATGTGATTTCTGGTTATTCCATAGTAGTTCTATTAGAAGTTGAGTGTTCTTGCTGACATACTGATTTAAACCACACTTGTTGATGATCTGGACATAGTTTACAATTCACTGCCAAGTTCTTTACCTTTTGTGCAATTAGAAGAAAAAAAACTCATCTCTTCTCATCTCGTAAATTATTCTGCTTGTTTTCCTCCTCCCTGCACATGAACTGAAGTCGGCCAAGTACAGTATGTTACATTACTGTGCTACAGAAAAATGTAATGCAATTTCAGTAACCTTACTTCTCATTACTTCTTTCTTCATCTTCTTTTGGCTGCTCCCTTTAGGGGTTGCCACAGTGGATCATCTGCCTCCATCTCACCCTGTTTCTAGAATCCTCTTCTGTCACACCAGCCCTCTGCATGTTCTCCTTCACTACATTCATGAATCTTCTCTATAGTCTTCCTCTTTTTTTGTCCTGCCTAGCAGCTCCGTATTTAACAGCCTTTGCCCAGTATGTCCACTATCCCTCCTCTGAACATGTCCAAAGCATTTCAACCTCTCTCTCCTACAAACTGTTCAACCTGAGCTGTCATTTCTAAATGATTTCATTCCGGTCACTCCCAGTGAAAATCTTAGCAGATTGCTGATGTAATCCCACCGCCACCTTGAACTCATTTTTCACTCTTACCCCACATCTCACCACTGTCTCACTGTCCTCATACATGTCCTCACATACTTCTTTGCCACCCCTGACTTCCTTATGCAGTACCACAGTTCTTTGCACTCTATCGGATGCTTTCTCTCGATCCACAAAGACACAGTGCAACTCCTTCTATATACTTTTCCATCAACACTCCAAAGATACCTAATTTACTTTTAGATCATGACCAATCCTATCTCTGTATCAGTAATAATTTAATTAAAAAAAATTACTCATGTTGTGCCACATATGTAAATTCTCACAAACCATTTTGGCGACACACATTCGGATCCTGCAGCTAAGCCAGTGACATTTCAAGCATTAATTGATCTTACAGGAAACTAAAGCAACTAAAACAGCTTTGGTCAAATCTGTAGTATGGTTGCTGTCATTTATGCTATCATATTACAGGTCTATTTGTGTACCTCTGGTACTTGAAATAATATAAATTATGCCTTTTATGTCGTCCAGTGTCTATGGACCACTGTATGTGCTGTTAGGTGTAAAAAGCCTAAAGTTAAGGTTAAAGGTGTGTCACTGTTGGAGATGATAACACTGCATGTACAGTTGTTGTCAGAAGTTTGCACTCATCATGGGAATGGATCTCATGGTAATTTGGGGTTTTTAATGATTTCTATGTACTTTTCTTTTTTCAGGTTGGAATGATTGTACAGGGTACATCTTTAATTACTTTAAAAAATGAGAATTGGGTGCACACGTTTGAATTTATTTTTGCATTTTCTTTAATCCACACAGGATCAAAACAAAGATACAGCAAAGAAGAATAAGTTAAAGAGCAGAGATCAAGCTTAGTTCACACTGAGATGTTAATAGAAATTAAATATTTCTGGTAGAAAAGCTTTAGAAACTGATGCTTTAAAAGTACAAAAAGGCAGAGGGAGTTCTTTTTTTTTCCAGTATTGCAAAATGTGCCAGTTGTTACAATTTAATTTAACAATGTTAGTATTTACTAAATTCATTTGGTAAGGCACTGCAGCTATCAGCCAGCTAATGCTCCCACTGGTTGTTCTTGGCTTCTGGTCAAATTCCCAGTGGATCAATTGACACCCCCCCCCCCCCCCCACCTTTCTCCCCCCAACTT
>VUQJ01027597.1:10154-22421 GCA_015108635.1 Andinoacara biseriatus | reverse complement strand
GGAGTGGAACGTCTGCACTAATCACACACACACACACACACACACACACACACACACACACACACACACACACACACACACACACACACACACGGTGACTAACAATAATCAGGCAGTGCAGATAGCACATTTGTACAAATACAAACAAGTAGAGACACTTTCAAGAGATTAAATTCTGTTGTCTATATCTTTTGTGAGAATAGATAAGAAAACTGAATGCAGGAAATGCATTAAATGAAGGAAATTATTTAGAAATTAGCTTGTGGAGCGACCGCTCCTTTTCTCTTTGACCACCTTCTTAATACTTTTAGTTTTTTTCTGTTTTTTTTTACTGAGCAGAAAAATTCAAGCAGTGCAGCCTGCATGGCACATATGTTCTCACTCTTCAGTCTCTATGACATGTAAGTATAATTCATCTTACTTTACAGTGCAGAAATTTCATGGGGCTAGATTATTTCAGACACATTATCTCACATAAAATCTATAATTATAATTAAGAAGACTTTGTGCAACATAAAAATGATGATTAATATTAACTTGTAAATCCATATTTTTATATTAGTGTATTATAGTAAGTTTTATTAATTTCTCCTCCACAATCTATGAATTTGCCTTAGAACATTATTAAGACAGACAACTGTATGCAGGTAAATACACATCTTTTTCCATTTTCCGCTGCTGTTTTATCAGTGTAACAGTTGTCCTTACGATGTAGCTCTAATCTTTGGCTCTCAAGGTCACATTTCACGGCTCCAACCAAATGAACTGAAATATCTTCAGATGCTCTCTGCTCCCTTGAGACCCTCGAGTATCCTACAACATTATGTCTTGCCAGTTAGTATGAAGGGCTTGGAATAAGCATCGCCTTTTGATTTCCCACTGCCAAAGGCTTTTAAAAAAAATAGAATAAACTTTAAAAAAAAAAACAATTTTGTATGCACAATTGAGCTCATGCTGTCAGACTGATAGCTGGGGCTCTTCATTTAGCACCTTATCGCCTTTGTGCCATTAGATTTGCATTTCCACACACTCCTTTCCTCAGATATGGTTTGCATGTGATGCTGAAATAACATATTATCAGATTCAACTTTCTTGTCATTGCACACAACAAAAACAGTTTGTACAGCAAAGCGTGCCATTTGTTTAATTCAGGTTTCAGCTGTTAGTACACTATTTTCCATGAGAGCAGTCTTTTTCTTCATTTAAAAATGGATGATACTGTTATTATCCACCGTATACTAACTCAGAAGGGGCCTGCGCTTGATCTGGAGAAAAACAGTTAAAGTGAATAAATGCTGCTTTGAAATCTCTCAAGCTGCAGAGCTCTCAGTTCAATAAATCCTACAACAAAGCTCTTTAGATGCTCAGTAGATTGTCTAAAGCTACCACAATTGTTGCACTATTTCATCTGCCTCAGTAAAACAACTGATTTTGCGATTGGTGGTAGACGGTATGGAAGAACTGTCTTAGGGGGAAATCCTACAGTTGATGGTGTGATTGTTTAATACCCACAGGTCAGCGACACACCACTGGCCATTAGTTGTGAGCTGCTCAGATTGCAAAGAGTCTAATGGAGACTATATGAACTGCAGTCAATGTTAGGTTGAAACTTTTGACTATTTTAATAAAACAGCCCAGTACAGGTACTTTTGTTCACTTACATTTTCTTATAGACCTGATTCTAAGTGGTTACCTCATTAGCATTTTGGGAATATATGTTCATCTTCCCCTAATACTTCCAGATTTTTTTCAAAATGTGTCCCACACATGAAATATTAAGATTATAGAAAACCACGAGGTGGTGCCGTCCTAATTAAAATATTGCCTGCTTTAACCCCAGAACACTAGCGTCAGTTGATTTCACCCATGGGAAAATGAAAGTGATGGTGTTCCAAAACTCACAGTTCCAGAGTTGAGCTTTTATCAAATCATGTTCTCTAAATAAATGCTTTGATCTGAGACGCTGCAGTATGTAAGAATCTCTTAAATTTGGAATTCTAGCCGGAATAACAATTTTAAAATTGTTATTCAGAATGCACATGATGCACTTAATAACTGGCTTGTCCAGTGTTTTCATGGACAATTTCCTGTGTCACATGCAAACCCTTGTTTTAGTTAACAGAGGTCTCAAATGTGGCCTTCGAGACAGAATTCAGAACAAGTCCTATCTTCTTCTCTGGCCCTTATCTCACTGAAATGTCCTTCACAGACCGTATAAAGATCAGAGACACATTCTCTTACTTTGCTGTCCCTGCCAAAGACAGACATCATGCTGCCCGCTGTTGTGAAGCTCTGCTGTGGAATTTCCTACCCACATATAAGGAACATAGCAGGTAAACTCTCAACAACCCACAGAAGGAAGTTTTTATGCATTTTGTGTAAGTTTCCTAAGCTGTATTATTTTTTCTTCCAATCATCATGCAGGACTTCAACGCACAGCTGTTGCAGTGATAGGTCAGGAAATCACACACCTGCAGCAATGGGGGCAAATCCAGCACCACATGAGACAGCAAGCTGGTTTAAATTGCAATGGTAAAATATAATCCTGTTATTATTGTTAAATGTTTCGTTAAATGTTTCCTTAAATGAAATATTATTAACAGGAGTCTTTTGCAGAAGCTTCACCAAAAGATATAAAACCTGTGCCGGCAAAAGATCAGCTATACGTCCAGCATGGCCAAGAAGCTATGAGGCAGGCTCTCAGTATTTTGGAGGAGAAAGAAGGATGGCAGTTTGAGGTTGCTGAGGTAACAACTGATTGATAAAAATGCAATTAAAGCCCTTTTTCCAAATTCATGTGCCACCACACTCCAGAGGAAGCATGAATTAAGTGAACCCTGGGGTTGCAAACTTTTGTTTGTCCTCTTTAGAGCAACGGTGATGTGATCTGCAGCAAAGTGATGCCAGGGGGTGGGAAAGTGTTTAGGCTGGAGGCAGTGTTGGATGCCAGTGTGGACGAGCTCTATAACCTCCTGTTTGTCAGAGTTGAAGAAATGCACCAGTGGAACCCAAGCATCCAGCATATCAAGGTGAGCTGCTCACCTGAATCTTTAAATCATGAAGATGCCAGAGTTTAGAGTTTAAAGTTGTCCAACCTGATCTACACATTTGTCTTTATAGCCAGCCTATGGATACCATGATACATGTTTCCATTAAGAAATGTATTTTCCTATTGCTAAAAGTTTGTGCATCACACAAGTTTTTGCAAACTACAAGCAAATACTGTTTAATGCGTTGCAGGTTCTAAAACGTATTGGACCACAAACAATTGTAACGCACGAAGTTACATCTGGGACAGCAGGAAATGTGGTTGGACAGAGGGATTTCCTGAGTGTCAGACATAGCTGCAAACAAATGTCCAGCGTTTATCTTGGAGGAGCAGCAGTTCAGCTGGAGTCATTCCCACCGCAGGCAGGCTTCGTAAGGTATGGGATCATCTGCGGACAAGGCAGCTCTGAACGGGGAAAATCGACTAATCATTTACTGTCATGTCTAAAATTACGCTCAACAGCTTCATTGAACATAATATACAGAGACTGAGTTAATCTTTGTCATCCAGGGAGGAAGATAAAATGATACAAATGGGAAAAAAAATGCCTTGATGTGCTGACATTTTAATTTTCCTGACAATCTCAGCTCAGAGTGAGGGGAGGGAGACAAGACAAGGACTTGGTGATGCAAAACTGAACACGGGCATGCTTACACAGCCACAGTGATCATTAATAAAGTGATGTTTAGAAAGTCTACTTTAACATGCTATTGTAACATATTCCACTCAAAGAATAGCTTGGGTTATCTGGGAAGGTCATTACAACAGACATGATGTATTATGTATTAAGCACTGAACAGATTTAAATTGGTGCAAATTTAAGAGTCACCAGTAAGTCCAGTAGGTAAATTCCATTTGGAGGATGGCTGCATGTAGCAATTTTTATACCAGTAGGTGAGATATTGTAATATAGACTGAAATGATTTCAAACTTGGTGGGAAGATTGAGCAAAATCTTAGATTAATATATGAAGTCTGTCTGTGTGTTTGTTCCTTTCTATGCCAACTCCTCCTACATGATAAGGAACTCAGCAACCAAACTTCTGACGGTGGTTGTCTATATTAGATTTTATGACATAATGTTGCCAAGCAACCACCTACCAACAGGCTCAAAAATACTTGTTTTAGCATTTATGCACCTATAACAGAGACATTAATTCCATGGGCAACAGTACACAGAGGCCAAAAAATAAACAAAAACACTGTAGCATGGGAATGCACTGATACAAGATAGGCAAGGCTGAAAGAAATGCCTAAATGCACAGGAATATAATCCATATTAGATCTTATTTGACTTCTAAAGTAACTGTTTGCATGTGTACAGAGCTGAGGATGGGCCAACCTGCATCGTCATACAGGCTCTAGACGAGGACTCAACAAAAAGTCGCTTCACATGGCTTCTTAATATGGACGTAAAGGTAAATGTGTGTGTATTTTTACATTGTGAATTAAAACATGAATTCTCGCTCTGATATATGCAGCACAGAAATATATGCACTGATGTTTTTTTATGAATGTTTGTAATGAATTTTGCAAATGCAAAATGATGCAAGGGATCTTTTACACATTGCAGTTATACAAGCGGAGCCTTTTCTGTCATACATAGAACATATTCATAAACAAAACTTAACTCACGAGAACATATTAGTCTTGGACAGACATTGTAGAATTATTGTGTTTGTCAGGTTCTCCTTTTTTAAATGCTGTTGGTAAACATTTTCATATTGACAGTATTAAGAGCCTCAAAGTCAGTCTGTTTTTTGTCAACTCCATCTCATGAGCTTTTACAGCTGATAGGTCTCTTCTCATACATATGGTTAAACTAAAAACTAAAAACTGCATGAAGAGATCATGAGATGTGATTCAAAGCTTGAAAAAAATAAGTGGACCTTCTGGTAATATATTGTGGCATTATTTTTCTTTAATCCATTTTCTTCAAAAGCAAATAAAATCTGCATATGAATACTACATAATGATTGTATAGCAGCAGATCAGCTAGTTCAACCTCTTTTTCAGCAAATACCATTCAGGGGTCTAATAAATATGACTTTGTTCTCAGGGCTGGCTGCCAAAGTCCATTGTCAATCAGGCTTTGCCTCGGGCACAGCTGGATTTCACCAGACACCTCCGCAGACGTCTCAGCTTGAGCTGATTCAGTCTGTGTGACACCCACACCGCTGCACCACCTTGTCATTGCTCAGAGGAAGATGAGGGCATGGTAAAGGGCTGGTTACTCTGCACAATGTTACAGCTTTAAGGAAGAAATGCTGCATGGAGGAGAGGCTCGCCTTGAAAGATTTACTCAGCAGAGCCAGCGAGACCAGTGTCAGTTTGGCAGATAGAGACTGGCTTCTAATAGGAATTATTGTCACACTGTGCCACTCAAACCTCATTAAGATATGATTAAGATTGTCTCTTGATACAGAAAACCCTGTATATGGCTGGAATGTAATAAATTCCTTGAATGTGTTTGATTAATTTCTATGACTCAAATCAGACAGAATTCATCTGTGAACTGGAGGTTTGTGTTTGAATCACACTCGGTCATAAATGTCCACCAATCAGTGGACTAAAAAAGATCAAAGTTAAATATAGCAACAGTAGTTGGAGATTAGCAGAGAAAAGACAAAAAAAAGCAAAATCTTTCAAATGTGTTTTACTTTGTTCACCATACCACTTAAAAATTCAATAAATATTAACATTAAAGCTTTCATTTAGGTATGTATATACAAGAATTATACAATAAAAATAGTGACGTTATGAACCGCAATGCAGGACCGGTGTAACAGTACGACCAACCACAGTGTGTAGACAGTATCGCCTGTATTTTGCAATTGCAACACAACTTTTCACGTCAACTTGAAATTTACACTATATACATTATCTGAAAGACATCAGTTACAAAAAAATATATAATGCGTTATAATTCTGAAAAGCATTTTAAAGCATTAATTGGCTGATGTCCACAAAAACAGAGGGAAAACTACAGTGGGGTTGGCTTGCAAACAGTCTTGATTTTTTTTTCCTATCAGTGAGGGTAATCAGCGGTATTTTGGACACCAAAAAAAAAGAGCACCAGGGATGGAGAAGCCACTAAGCTTCCTGCCAAGAGTTATGGCATGAGGTTTGGAGGGTGCCTCTAGGATAACTGTAGACTTCACAAGTGCTTGATTATGATCAGTATGGTAATAAGATCAAAGATTAATAAGAATCCATTTCAATTTCAAATAAAAAAGCAGGCAAAAAGAACTAGAAATGTAAAAACATCTGATAACCTGGCAGTTATTTAATTGTTCGGTATAATGACTCCCTAAACTCAGTTTCTATTTTTACATACTTGTTTAATCATTTTGGTGTATTTCGTTTCAGATCAATTCAAGTATTTTAATTCCAGTTTGCTCTTTACCTAAATTATCTTAAAACACTACAGTTTTTACCAGACTGGTTAAGCAGGGATTAGCATAACTAGCAATAGCAACCTGAGGATACGGCTAATTAGCACATCTTATATCTGCACATTTATCAAGCTATTTCTCTACTGTCATCACTCAACCTATACTGACACACGTCATTCATGCCAACAGAAAATGGTCTTAAATTACAAAAAAAAAAGGTTTAATACATGGTAGTTTTATCTAATGAAGCAATTTCTGCGCCATGGCTGTCACATAATGCTCCTGATGTTTGTCTGCAGAGACATTATAAGCAAAAGAAATGGCACTTAAAGAATCTTTAATAGAAATCACTAGCTAAACTCCCTAAATGCAGCCAGACCCAGCCTACACCCAAAGACCCAACAGACAACCTGGGAAACATGAGTCAGTCCTGTTGTTGTACTGATACGTGGGCATAGAAGGGGTCTGGGAGAGTTTCAGCTTATATCGTAGCAGAAAAATATAATCACTACCACAGTAAATACACTACACACTACACTACATGGCTAAAAGTACCGGGCCACCTACACATTACACCTAGAGGAGCTGTTATGAGTCTAGGTCATGAAGCTCCTTGCCCATGGTTTGGTTGCAATCGTATTGCTGGATCTGTGACCACGTGTCTTAAAGACATTCAGGTGAAGGGACAAATGACCATCAACTAGTGGTGAATTGGTTTACATGGTGGGGAATTATCCTGGACAGGCCTGGGCCTAGGCCAGAGTTTTGTTTTGTTTGTTTTTTTTGTATGATTTGACTTGCTGTTTAATGCATGCAGTTTTATGTACATTTGATCACTGTAAATAAAGTTATATGTCCTCCCTCATTCATTTATGTGGGAGCTTAAAAATAACCACTTGAATAACTGCTTCCATTTGGACTTTGGTCTCTGTCAGCTCATTCTTCCTTCTCTGTCTGTGTTCACATTGACGCACTGAATTGCTTTGCTCAGTGTTATACAAGGTCCCTATTTTATAAGGTAATGATGGTGTTGTAGGTGGTTAATCACAACATGTGGATGTCTGTCACAAAACAGTTGATATTTTGAAAGCAAATTCTGTCTGATTTTTTTTACACTCCTAGAAATTTAGCTATCAGTATTCTGGTGTGGCTTTTTTATCACCATCGGGAAAATAAAATACTCGGTGTTGTTGAATACTTCTTTTGCTGAGGCTTTTTAAATTTCAGAACAACAGCTGTTGTAATTCTGTCAGTTAGGATAATAAGGTTTTTTTCGTCTTCAAAATGTAGCTCAATAATAAAAATATAAGGTCTATAATTATTCTAGCAACACACTCCAGACCCCATAGCTGGCACATGCGCCATAATCTATGATCTCCTTATGTTCACGAGTTTAATAGTAGTTCTAATGCACTTGAAAAAAAAAAACAGGTTTGCACAACTGTACACAGATAAAAACATGAATGTAGCAATGCAGTCATCACATTTTGAACAAGTCTTGTAGTCGTTTTAGTTTACAGCACCTTTGTTTGAACTTTTTTCCTCTTCGTTTCATATTTGAAGCACAGATGGCCGAGCGACGCTGCACGCAGATCGCTCCGGAGTTTTGATGAGGTAACCATAGCTGGGCTGGTCTAAATTCACTGACACGGACAGAAAAATAATAATAAAAAAGAAATATCTGCAGCAACATTTTGAGTAAATCACATACTGCAAAGGGTGTGCTGATGTTTGAGACCATTTCACTGAACAGCACATTCACAATATTGCTCACTGTTTATTTCTGAGCTGACAGGTTTCTGTGACTGGAGTCCCTCTCTGATCCTAAAGTGTCCCTTCTTGATCTGGCAGCAGCTGGGCCTAAAGTGCTGTTTGGGCTGTGCTCTTTAGAGGCACCTCCACTTGAGTCTCTTGTAGGCTGTGGCCGCCCCGGAGGTAGAACAGGCCCAGCATCGGAATCTCTCTTCCCAGCAGTGAGGAAACAGTCGCTGGTGGGATGCTGGGGCAGAGCAGCATTTGTCTGCAGTGACGCTTGAGGAGTGGCAACTGTAGTTGGCGTCGGAGCAGTGAAAGGAACACGTCGAGTGATGGCTTTAGTGGTTTTTGGCGGGGTTTGTGTTGTGGAGACATGAGATGTCTTGGGAGAGGCAGGATGAGAAAGAGCTGAGGTGTCAGGTTCAGCGAAGGCTGCTGGGGTATTGTGAAAGTCAGGAACATGGGTAGTGAGGCTTTCTTTCTTGTCACAAGACTCACAGCAAAGCTTATAATATCCAGGGATGGAACAATACCGAGCAAGAACTTCCATTTGACAGAAAATCGATTTATCCCCCAGACACGGCTCATCTAGTAATAACAGGAGAGAGGACATCTCTAAGAGCAGCACTGAAAAGAGCAATCCTACTTCTACTCTGTTTACACTGAATTGATTGATTTCTGAAAAGAAAAAAAAAAACACGATGACTTACTTGAGGAGATTTTCTGGACAGGGTTTTCTGGAACCCTTTGATAAACAGCTTCATCTTTGATTGTAGAGTTTTCTATTGTTTGTGCATTGAAAGAAGACCCTGGCTGTCCTGAAGTGTGTAACAGCAAAAAACAAAAAAACAAAAAAAACCAAACTTGGATTAAACAGATGCCATGAAATTTATAAAAGAAAAAAACTTTCTGGGAACCCATTTTTTTCTACATGAAAAGGGAACTTTGTTGTGGTTTGTGGCATTCACAGAACACAGAGCAAAAACTGGACTTTCTATTTATTACCAGTGCAAGGAAAGAGAACAACTGAAAGAACTGCCGGTCTTTGGAGAGGAAGCAAAATAAGAAAAGCTGCAGAAGGGCAACAGTTCATAAATATGTACGGCTGTAAATAAGTTTCTTTGTTTTCATAGTATTTTGAGTACAAAGAGTATTTTGGTGTAATTCAGCACAGAAACACAAAATGTAGTTAGTCATAAATTCTTGTACACTCAGCATCCTGAGGATATGAAAAAAAGATTTTGCTTACATGGGTCTCAATGGTCTCATGTGGCAATTTCTTCCCACAATATTTTTTCACTGTAAAATTGTTCAATCTGCAAATTTTAAATTGAAATTTTAAATTCTAAATCCACTGCCAGGATTATGATGATATGTGCACGATAATTCATTTACCAGCCACAAGTCAGTCTGGCAGAAGCAGTTTCCTTCTAATGGTGCAAATAAGACTGGCAGTAAACCAGCCAAATCTCTTCCCTATTAGTTTGGACACACTCACCCATGGGTGAGTGTGTCCAAACCTTTGACTGTACTGCACATGCATATGGCTCTCACCTGGACAGGGTCTTAATTTGCAAATAAGGACTGTTTCCGGTTTCTCGCCTTCACATTCTCCAATGGTGTTGTCACTGGCCTTGCATACCACCTGCCTCTGCTGAATGCCTTCACCACAGGTCACTGAGCACTGCAACACATCCAGCACAAGACACACACACATACAATTATGTACTGTTTGGTTTTCACTAGCTTTCATCAAGAACACTGACTTGCAGTCTGTTGTAGACTTGCAGTAGATATTGCCACATCAGCTACTTCATTAACCTAACCCCCAATCAAGTTTTCTTACTAAATATAATTTGTGACACTGAATTGGATAAGTGGAAGCGAATGGATGGATGGATGGATAATAATATCTTGTCTCACCTGAGACCACGCCCCTGTCCTCCACTGGGCAGGACATGCAGTATCATTGCAGGCTCTCCTCATCTCTGGGCGACTGTCAGTGCAGTGTTTGCTGTGGACCACTCTCTTGGTGCCGTTGTGGAGTGCCTGCATACACTGCACTACCCTGGTCTGGTAGCCGAGCTTCCCACAGGTCTTACTGCAGGGACTCCACTCTTCCACCACCCATCTGTCAAGAGATTTGAAAAGATAGCCTTGACCTTCTACAATTAAATAAATCTTACTAGTTATAACTAGCTATTAGTAGTTGTTAAATTCCCACTAAAAGTTATAGTGTGGACATACAGTATAAAAGCCATCGGAGCATTTAAATAATGGTGATAATGGTACTGTCACTCACGTGGATTTGCTGCACTCTTGGGTATTGCAGCGTTTACGTATGGGTTTGGGCTTTTTGCTGGTTTCACAAAAATTACGATGCACCAAACGGCTGTCACTCTTTCTCCTGCATCCATATTTTGTGTACTGTATGCCTGATGAATATAAAATGACATAACGATTGTGTCAGTAAGACTATAGATCATATCCAGTATGACTTGCATGACTTTAAGAATTTTATACCTGCTCCAAAAGTAATGGGATAAACTTATATTCAAATATAAGCATTGATTTTAATACTTGGATGAAAATCCTTTGCAGTCAATGCCTGAAGTCTAGAACCCATGGACGTCACCAAATGCTATTTCCTCTCTTGCGTCCCCCTGCCTTTTTTTTTTTTTACTGCAGCCCTCAGCAACCTTCAGTTGCTGCTTGTTTGTGGGTCCATCCAGTTGCATTGTGAAGCACCATCCAGTTCATTTTGCAGTATTGTTTGCTGAGCAGAGTTCAGCCCTGTACACTTCAGAATTCATCCTACTACTTGTTTCAGCAGTCGCATTTTCAGTTAACACTAGTGAGCTGGTTTCACCGGCATGCTCACTCCACAGCATTGCCACTACTACGTTAGAAAGACAAAGATAATCTCTGCAAACCTCATATTCCAGTGAACAGCTACCAACGTTCAACAAGTTAAAGACTTGGAATCAACACCAGATCTATCTGCTCATTTGCACTGGAGTAACAGGGAAACCAACTTCAACTGGCCAAAACAATGGTTGTCAGTCAATTCTCCAATTATCTCAGAGCCTCTGAACATAGGGAACCGTGTATAAAACTGACTGTAAACAGTTTATGCAATACTTTTGCTAACCCCCTCCAGTCATATCTTGACTAAGTGATTTTAAATCTCCTGTATGTACAGAAGCAGAATTACAAATATACAGTGACGTTCCAAAAGTCTGAGACTGCACATAAAATCCCTAAAAGCTGGAAATAATCAGAAAAATTAAAAAAAAGTTCAAATAGTCTTCACTATTTCTGTGTAACCATCTCAACTCCTCTCAATTCTCTATGGCTCCATGGAGAGCCGTATCCTTTCCGTGGAGATGTGCATTTTATCAGCACATCAAAGGCTTAAGTCAACCTTCTTGCGGGACTTCACTTAGAAATATAGAAGTTCCACAAGTTTCCAGACTTAAAACCTGCTCTTAAGGGCTATTTTGATGGGAGAAAACATGACATTAGAACTAAGTAAAAGTTTCAGAAGCAAAGTCTCAATCTAAGCGCGGTGGGGCCTTCTCACAGTCAAAACAAGGCTTCAAGCAAGAAACAGAATCAGTTTTATCCAAAGCAAGGGTCAGGCAGACCAAAATATATCAAAGCATGAGAAAATCAATGCATCAAGCTTTGTTCTCTA
The DNA here is from genome assembly GCA_015108635.1 of Andinoacara biseriatus. Taxonomy (NCBI): domain Eukaryota; kingdom Metazoa; phylum Chordata; class Actinopteri; order Cichliformes; family Cichlidae; genus Andinoacara; species Andinoacara biseriatus. Next base: position 10,526 of record VUQJ01027597.1, on the reverse strand, counting down.
AGAAAGAAATGCAGCTAAAGAGACGAAGACTTCAATAAACATGTCAAAAAAAGGGCTCAAAGTGATCTCAAAGGGCGAGAAGCAGACTGAACCATCTTCTGCTATTTTTTTTATGTCCATCCAGAAAGCTAAAGATATTTGAGTGCTTTGATTTACTATTTAATTTCCAACAATAAAAAGCAAATCACGCAAGAAAAAAGGGTTTATGTTTGTTACATAATTATGGTATACAGTAATCTATTAAAATGATGAATTGTTTATTTCAAGCATTCATGCTTCCACCACAAACTCACAGCGAAGGGAGAAAGAAGTTCACACATTATATTTATCGTTGCTTTTGTCTGAGCCTACACAAAGTTAAGGCTTTAATTG
>VUQJ01027597.1:0-10134 GCA_015108635.1 Andinoacara biseriatus | reverse complement strand
TTTTTTTTTTTTTTTAATAACATAGACTCACTGACCTCCCCCACAGGGTTTGGAGCACTGAGACCAACTTTTCAGTGCCCACTCATACGTGTCCAGTTCAGCAAGAAGAACATTATTGTTGGTAATAAGTGGTAGCAGGTCCTCGTGTATGATGTACTTGTATGTTAAGCTTACTTTGGCATCGTCTACCTGAGGAATGATCTGAAACAAAGTGAACAAATGTTATTAAAAGGAAAAAAAAACTTGGAAGGGTAAAATGAGCCTCAGAAAATGTAACTGATATACTCACCAGAATTACAATGCCTTCATGCAGAGGGCCGGCGGTTTTCAATGTTTCCTTCTCACCCTCAATAGAATACTCCCACTGCAAACCATTTTCAATGAAGGTCTTTGATTTAGCATCTTCACTTTTTTCATTCAGTATGAAGGTTTGAGTTACTTGATTCTTCACAGCTGCCAATAATGAAGAAATAGATATTTAATGGATTAGCAGAGGGAAGGGATGTGCACATCTTTCAGTTTTATACAAATACATAGTTGGGATCAACCCTTCCCTCTAAGCAGGGACTATATCCCATTGTGGCTTGCTGACATTAGTTCCTCCCAGTTAAGTGCTGTTTCTTATTCCCATTAGCTATTGAAAGCTAGAGGAGAAAAGAGGGGAAGAAAAAAAGAAGATGGCTGGCCTGACTGAAAGACCTGGCGATCAGTCACTCGAAAACTCATTGTAAGCGAGAACATATCGCTTTTCTCATACCTGCAAAAATTTCTCGTATCACTTTTCACACACAGCTTCACACTGCAAATTGCATGCAAGCTCAAATTGAAAGTCATTAGCTTGGAAGTAAGACGTCAGGAAAACATCTGTTGTTTTCACATCATTGGAATTGCACCTATGATGTGACTTGTCAGCTATGATAACTACACTTTACTGTATATTTCACTGTAAGAAATCATTTAGACTTAGGCTTATGTGGAAAAGAGGTGACAATTACTTTTCTCTTTCTTTTGACCCTGTCAAAAAGGTTTGTTAGTTTACACACATGCAAAAAGCAATCATGCTGATTAAATTTCTGCTTCGTCGTGAAAGTTTTTAGAACTTCACTGTAGTGTATTTCAGAACATGAAAAGTTGAACAAGAATCCTCCTCCTCCTCTTGGTCCGTGTTAATTATGTACAACCCAATGTCCTGGCATTCTGTTTAATCTCATAAAGGACTATTTAGCTGAAAAAATTACATTTTAAATATCAAATAGGCTTTTTAAACTCCAAAGTTAGCTTTACAAAGTTTAAAGCTTGCACATTCAAAAAGGGAGAGTCAAGGCCTTTCATCTCTGAGGCAATCAATGTTCAAAATATATAAAAAAGAAAACTTTTAAAGGAAACTTCTCAAACTCCTCCTGAGGCATACTTCGCTAAACATAGTTCCTAAAAATGGCTAAACATGCAATTTCATGCAGAAGGCTGTATGAGAGGGTAAAACCGAAGCAGCATATTTACACTAGTGAGAAACAACAGTAAATGCAACTGCCTGATTATGCTTTGATAACGCTTGTGCCACCAAAGCATCTCTGACACTTAAGTGCACCAACACATGAACTATGGGGTGTCCTGTTGTGTCTTCTCTGTGGTCTTCCTGCTTGACAGCTCCGTATATCCACATCCCTCCTCTGCACATGTTCAAACCATCTCACCCTTGCTCCTCCACCTTTGTCTCCAAATCGCTCAACCGGAGCTGTCCCTCTGATGCACCCATTTCCAATCCTATCTCTCCCAGTCACTCCCAGTACAAATCTCCTTCAAAAATGTAATGCACACTCACCAATTATATGAGGGGAGGTCTCGTTCTCTTCGATGACTATGTGGCGGGCTCCTATTGGGATGTCAAACATTTTCAGCATTCCTAACAAGGCAAAAAGACACAGCCTAGTTCAGCCTGGTGCCTCAAACAACATGAATTTTTGCGGCTCAAAAGCAGCCAATTATTTCTAAATAAAGATCATAAGGAAGGGGCTTTGACTGATGATGAAGGGTGGTACACAGGTAGGATGTTACTAAAACACAGACGACTGGGCTGAAAATGTGCTTCTGGTCATTTAAATGACTTCTGAGTTAAGGCTCTAACATCCATTTCAGCACTGGCCAGCCCATGTAGTTGATATTTACCATTCTTTTTGGGCGTCTTGGTGAGTGTCAGCTTCACAGTGCGGCAGTGAGAGTTGTCTCCTTCACACACGCCACATTTATCCTCTTGTTTGTAAGACCCAACTTCCTTGTCACAGCCTACATGCTGTAAGGAGGAAAGTCAATCAAATCAAGGAAACACTGTGACACAGTTTACACTGACACAGAGCTGGGAGGACCGAGCACACAGCTGATGTGGATGGTGGCTTGTAAAACATGATGCATACTGGAAACACATCAAGACATAACAAGAGCATAGTCAAAACACTGATTGCCTTCTCCACAGTGCTGCCACATTATGCCCAAGGTGAATATAGAGACAAAATATCTATATGGTTTCTTCAACACTGTCATCATCAAAATAGAAACTACTAAAGGTCACAGCAGTATGAGAAAATGATATTTCCAAATTTGGCATACAATATTCCTTGGAGTAATGTGATATATGTTGATCTCTGCAACTAGATATTAGCGTATTAATAAGAGATGGCACTCTTTTATTGGATTTACTCTGTAGTATGTATACAGATAATTTTTTTATTGCTTTTAATTAGTTTGTTTCATTTTTTTCTTTTTAAATGTTTAGGGTATAAATTATTTGCTGGGTGGGTTAATTATAAAAGGTCAAAAATATGAATGAATGTCAAACCCTAAGAAAAAAATTCCTTCCATTTAAAATGTGTACTGCTTATTGCATCGTGGATGACTGACTTTCACAGTGCAAAATTATGCAAATCCAAAGTCTGCAGTCATAAGGCATTCATATCAGTCTTAAATGAGGCCACAAGACATGCCTGATTATCTCATTGTCTTAAAAATGCCATGTTGGTGAGCAAATACGTACCAGACACTCTCCTCGAGCGCAAACACTGAAGGGGTCTAAGTAGCTGCATCGTGTCCCATCATGCATCACCTGGTTCATGAATACCACCTCCCCCGTTTCATTCGACTGACAGCTCAGCTCACATTTACGGGCCTCTGAAAACACATAAAATCACACTCATACACGCCCTGATTATCAAATCTGATAAAGACATCTGCAGGTTCTAGAGGACTGATAACGCCACCATGATTCTTAATGTTCCTGTCAACGGTTACTAATGTAAATACCATCTGTCCTCTTACTGCTGTGCACCAAACTTTCAAGCTCACCAATGAAGCAGAGAGCCAGCTCTTACCATCTGGGTGCTCAAACGGCAGCCAGGTGTGCTTGATGTTTTTGTGGTATTTGTTGCTTCTCTGGACGCACTGCTGAGCACGGAAGTCCTCGTAAGGGCCAGCGCACTCCTCTGTGTTGCACATCTGGTAGTCAAATGCAGAACCGGGGCAATCTCTACCACCGTAGGCAGGCCTGACCAATGAAAACACACAACGCTCTTAAGAAACATTGCTTCATAATGTTCCCAAAGATTCAAAGGTAATCCTTATGACTGTAATTAAACAAGACTAAAATTAGTTGTAAGTGTATTATAATTAATCCAAATTGTTCCTCCTAACATGCAGTGCAGCATATTTACTGCATATTAAACAGTAAGTGTTCCAGCCACAGACATTTAGGAACAAGGCTAAGTTTATGTTTAGCAACATGCGTTGTGGTTGATATCTCATCTTGCAAACACAGCTAAGTCTTCCGAATACGAATGAAGAATTTTCTGGATTGTTTGGGTAGAGACTGCCTATGGTTCCTGAGAGGGTGAGGAAATGGTCTTCTTGTGGTTTCATCTTCTTGGGATGCCCATTTCACAGCCTGTCTCTGACATCCCCCCTTGACCTTGCTTGACCTTCAATTTAGGGCGGTACTGTGCCCTATGACATGGGCCCTATCCAGATCAGTCAAATATGGCATGCAGAGACCAACTGACCGCTATAACAGGTCCATGCTCACAAGTACGAAGGGTAGAGTGTCAGAAGTTGAAAACAAGAGTCTATAGCAGTATAAGCTATTTGGCATTGGCGGAGATGATTTGGCAAGTTTTTTATGGGCAGTATGCTTGATTTCTCAGTTTCTCAGTTTGTTTCTGATTAAAAATAAAAAATAGTAATGGCCAAAATGCACACACTGAAGCTTCAAAACCTAACAATGGGCCCATGTTGATTTTTTATATACAGTCTGTGATCCAGCCAGGGGTTGCTGTAAAAACCTATGTGACAACAATTATTTATACTATAAATTTGTCCTTTGTCCTGTAAAAATCGTAATTGTTTCCCCCCATATTCTAGTGTATCTATCAGTAAGGATTTGCAGGTAAATGTATTTACATCGTAATTTAAGCTAAAATACAATTAAATAACATTAAATTCTAGAATTATACCATTATTCGCAGGCCATAATATAAGTGCAAAGCTATGTGGTATTATAGTTCTATAAAGAAAGCAATTCTAAGTCAAGCTAAACAAACCAGGACTGGAACAAAGAGTGTCCCTGAAACTCTTCATCATCGTCATCATCATCTTTTCACTTTATGTGATAATTAACTATTTTTATTTTTTCTCTTTTTCTCATTTTTAACACATAGAATAAGTTTTCTTTTTGCTACAGCACTCACGGAGGGTTGTTGCACTGTCTGCTGCGGGAGCGAACTCCACCTCCACAAGTTCTGGAGCAAGAGCCAAACTTTGACCAGGAGCCCCAACTTCCATCATGACCCTGAGGCTCCTGGCTGGAACGCCAAATGCAATGACCCTTAAAGCACCACTGGAAATGAGTGTCCATTATGAATGAGAGACAGGAGAAAAGAAAGAAGAAAAAGAAAAGGTCAAAACATCCAGACTAATGTCACTTGACTGCTCTGAAAATATATTTCTCAAAAAGCTCTTTTCTGCTTCACATTTTTAGAGTATTCCACTTAGCAATAATTGTCAGGGGGAAAAAAATTACAGATGATTCAGAGACATTTCCTACCTTTCCTGGTGCACACTCTGTTCCATCCACTGGAGGACCTTTTTTAGTTTTACAAAAGTACTGGTTGTCAGGGTGGCTGCACCACAGCTGCTTGCAAGGGTCGTAGGTTCGAAACTGAATGAGCAATTAAAGAGCAATTCTGAGCACAAATTATTTTTGGATGGAATTTTTGGAAACACAGATAAGTAAACAAAGTTGTTCATTCAGCTTTTTTTTCCCCCTGCTGAAAACCAGACCTTGTTGCTCAGCACTAAGATTTTACTATTTGGTAAACAGGGTTGAATATTCTAAATATTTTCACGATGTGTCTATATGGTCCTTATTTGCACTTTGCATTAAATTCTTGCTGCTGAAATAAATACCTAATTCAGATTAATAAATCATTATATTTGGGCTCAAAAAAGTTACTTACAGCCGTGCACATTTTATAACCAACACCAAAATCAAAGCGGCACTGCTCATCCATTGAATAATTTATTCCAGGTAGCTCAGGAAGCTTGGGCCACTTATGTTCAAAGGGATCATCCAGCAAGCAGTCATAGGAGCTGAGGAAGAAATGAGAATAATATGGACATAAATGTGATATAATATGCAAGTTCTGGAAGACAGACCACATAAGAAAAAGGAAGAAAAAAATGTAATAAATTGCTTTACACAATAGCTGTGGACAAAGAATAAACATACTGGATGTATCTATTGAGCTCCTGCTTGCTGCAACGTGACCAGTGATAGCGGTGGAAAGCTGCTTGGACAAGTGGTGCCATGATGCTACCCATGCTGGTCTCATCAGCACAACGATTCCCCTGGCCATCGTGCTCCATACCTAACCTAAGGGGAAAGGTACGTTGTAGTGTGAGCACAGTAACTGGCAAAGTCACAGTAAAGTATATATATTTACATTTTTTCCGTTGTTATGCACAACAACTGCAACAGAATTGTGTAGTAGTAAGCAGAATTGTGTACTGCATCCCTGCACTTTCTGAACAGTGATCGAAATTTGAAAACTTTCAGTTATCAAAAGTTTGAAATTCTTTTTCGAAATCACAAGCTTGTTTGCTTCTATTTAAGTCGCAGCAGGGTCCCCGGCAATACAAGTGTGGCATTTTGAAGCAGCTCGGATAACAGCTGTCAGAATAGAGGAAGGACAAACACATATAAAATATTATAAAACATTAGTCCCACAAATGTAACAGTTAAAACACGGAACAACACCAGATTCTGTGCTTTTAAGTATTTTAAATACGTCTATTTAAATGCCTTTAAGAACAACCAGACACACAGAGGAAAACATCACCCTGATTTTATTAAAACCTGAGATCGTCACAGGGTAAAGGGTTTGGCATTAGGAGAAGATTGCTTCCTTACTGAAAGGTAAAGAAGACTGCATGTCCATGACTCACATGCCTATATCCCTATTATGACGGTATGGGTAAGAGGCAACTAATATAGCTTTGTGTGAAGACTGATAGGAGCAACATTGCTAACCTGGCAGAAGAGAAAAAAATCACATCTAAGGGTAACTTCTATCACAGTGACGTCATTTGTTTAACTCTTACATACTCTTCAGATCAAACTTGACCCATTTTAACATTTGACAGCAGTAAAAATACCCCAATGTCCTCCATTTGATGACTTTTCCTAAAATGACCAAAATACACAAAAATGAAAATATTTTACCTTTTTATAAACTTATACAGGTGCTACAAATGTTTGTATATTGAAGCTATTGCAGATCAAATCTATTGTGTGTTTCAATTCAAGAAAAAAATGTGGTTTTAGGCACTCTTGAAACTCTGAAGTTGTACACGGTGTGTCTGTGTGTATCTTTTATAAAACAGCGGTGACAGACTTCAAAGGGATCTTGACACTGTCATAAGAACTGTCTGTATTCCCACCACAATTGCCCAGGTTCCCACAGAGACAGGCACCTGCTGGTCTTTGAATGGTCATGGTCAAATTACATAACTGTAAAAATGTCATTTTGCTCTTTGATTGCACCAGAATCACTAACCAGTAATCTCCTAGAGGCTCCTCTGCCTGGTAACTATAAAACAGCACTTTTGTTTATACACATGCATTATTGTATCATAATTCGGGGGTGGCTGCCAGTGGTAGATTACTATTTATCATAAATATTGATCTACCATAATTACCTAAATCTTGTCTTTTAACATTCTGCAACACAGAAAACAAACAATTTCTTAAAATCTTGAAATATTCCTTTGAATATATTAAAATAATATTAAAGCTCTAAACTGAAGCCAGTATCATGCTGGCAAAGCCTGGTGGACACTGCATTTGAATGCCAACAAAATAATTGCCTTCTTTTCTCAGCATGAGGTATTCAAACACTGAACATGCAGCATCACAGCAGGATGTGAACATGTATTTGAAGATACGAGAGCAAAAAAGTAGGAACGGTCGTCGGCTGTTAATAAAGAATACACCGGCTGTTTCTGGCTACCAACAGTTAACTGAAATGCTGCCTGGGTTTAATAAAATCCATTAATGTGTCAAAGGGATATGAATTGTAAAGTTCAATCTAAACAGCAAATCAAGCTTATTGCCTATTCATTGATCTTCTAACACTTTTGCTTTCTTGTTTGTAGTATAATAACTGGAATAAATTCATCCATCCATCTTCTATTGGCTCTATCGTAGAATCGTGAGAAGCTAAAGTGCATCCCTGAGTGCACTGAGCAAGAGGCAGAGGATATAGTGGAGAGGTTACCAGTCTGTCATAGAGTGCAAACGCAAATTCACACCTATTGGAAATGTGTAGCTTTCATTTCACCTAACGCTTATGTGTTTGGATTGAGGAGGCCACAAATAACACACAGCAATGACAACGCAGCCAGGACCCAGATGATTAGATCTGATTTCATCCCATGATGAGGTGTGAGGTGAACAGCTGTTCAAACTGCAGAAAAAATATGATTCTCTAATGTAAAATCTATTTTGTGATTTAAAAATTAACTAAGGTCTAACCAAATAAGTCAACAGAAGAGGGTATGTGTATGGGTACGGTATGTGTGATGATCCATACCTCATAGGGAAAAAAAAATCAAATTTAGGTAAAAAGCTGGGTAGATCTGGCTGCTTCTGGCAGCAAAATAATAAAAAAAAAACATTGAATCAATCAGGTTTCACTTTCAACAGCTGTTATTTTGCAGAACAGCAGTAATTACACCTGTAATTAAACACGCAATTAAAAACTCTGCAAGGTGCAATGGCACTAATCCAGCTACCTAGCACTGTGTCTGTTGCAAACTTAGAATAGTTCTGCACTGAGAGGCTAATGATCTGTCTCACACCTAACACCTTAAACTAAGTCTCAAACACTATTAGTCAGACGTGACAAAGTTCTGCATATACACTGCCAAAAAATAAAATAAAATAAAGGAACACTTTTTAATCAGAGTATAGCATCAAGTCAATTAGACTTCTGGGATAGTGATCTGGTCAGTTAAGTAGCAGAAGGGGTTGTTAATCAGTTTCTGCTGCTTTGGTGTTAATGACACCAACAATGAGACAATCCCCAAAACAGGAATTGTTTTACAGCTGGAGGCCACTGACATTTTTTTCCCTCCTGATCTTTTCTGACTGTTTTTTTTTTTAACTAGTTTTGCATTTGCTAGGGTCAGTGTCACTACTGGCAGCATGAGGTGATATCTGAACACTACAGAGGCTGTACAGGTAGTCCAACTCCTCCAGGATGGCACATCTATACAGACCATTGCTTAAAGGTTTACTGTGTCTCCCAGCCCATCCTTAAAAACATGGAGGAGATTTCAGAAGACAGGCAGTGCTTGTACCAGTGCTGGACAGAGCTATAAGGTCCATCAGCAGGACCGGTATCTCCTCCTTTGTGCAAGGAGAAACAGAATGAGCACTGCCAGAGCTACAAAATGGCTTCCACTGGTGTGAATGTCTCTGACCAAGCAATCAGAAGCTGACTTCATGAGGGTGTCTCAAGGGGCCCCTGTCCTCTTGTGGACCCTGTGCTCACCACCCAGCACAAAGGAGTCCCATTGGCATTTACTAGAATTGGCAGGTCCCCCACTGGCATCCTGTGCTTATCACAGATGAAAGCAGGTACACCCTCAACAAATATGAGGGACATGAAAGGGTTTGGAGAAGCCTTGGAGAACATTATGCTGCCTATAACAATGTTCAGGTTGGTGGTGGCTCAGTGGTGGTTTTCGGAGGCACAGACCTCTACAGGCTAGGTAACGGCACCCTGACTACCATTAGATATCGGGATGAAAGGGACCCAGTGTCAAACCCTATGCTGGTGCAGTGGGTCCTGGGCTCCTCCTGGTGTCCAACAATGCCTGGCCTCATGTAATGAGAATATGCAGGCAGCTCCTGGAGGATGCAGGAATTGATGCCATTGACTGGACCCTCACTCGCCTGACCTTAATCTAATAGAACACCTCTGGGACATTATGTTTCTGTCCATCTTACACACCAGGTTGCACCTCAAACTGTCGCTGGTCTAGATCTGGGAGTAGATTTGGGAGTAGAGGACAGATGTGGGCCAGCCATCATCTCATTAGGACCCCTGATGATGTCAGGTATGCATACAACCACGTGAGTTGATGCAATGAAATTATTGCAAAATGAACGAGCCTGTTGCATCAATTTTTCACTTTGAATTACAGGGTGTCTTTGAAACCAGCCCTATGTAAGTTAATAATTTTCATTTCCTTCAAAGCATGTGGAATCATTTCATTCCTAACACATACTCAGTCCATATCAATATATAGATACCCAACATGATTTTTTTTCCACGGAGATCTGAGTGTTCCTTTAATTTTTTTGAGCAGTGTATATATACTGTAAATATTATATTTCTCCTGAGGAGCATGTTTTCAAAACAATGTGTTACAGGAGTCACTGTATTTCAGTAATATCCTTTGTCACATATCTTAATCTGTATTGGTGCTCTTTCTAGAATAACACTGAATCTGAAAGGAACAGAGACAGATAGGACACACAAACACACACACACACACACAAACATAAATGAACATCAAGAACTATTT
>VUQJ01027595.1:0-11822 GCA_015108635.1 Andinoacara biseriatus | reverse complement strand
AGCCAAAGGGGGTACATTTGAATCAAACAATCAGTGCGTATAAAAATGTGTCTAAAAATGGCAGTTAACACAGCATGTTTGTAAAACCCCTTGAATTAAAGATGAAAGTCTGTACTTCACTCATATATTGGCTGCTTTGACTCAAAATTCACTGTGGTGGTGGACAGAGGCAAAACTACAAAAAAATAAGTGTCTTTGTCAAACACGTGACTGTCTTAACCTCACTTTAAAAACCTCACCTCACATCACACTATAGCTGGCATTGGACAACTGGTGGGGTAGAAGGACAGGTGACCAGCCCAGAGAAAAAAAAGCCTTTTCCACTCTCATCTGCGCCTATTGCTAATTTAGAATAACCTAGCATGCATGTCTGAGAGGAAAAGAGAGATCAAGGAAAGAAACTCATGGCACAGAGAGCAAGCCAACTCAGCCTTTCAGTTTGCATATGTGCCTTATATACACATATAAAAAATTAAACATCAATTTTAAATTAAATTCAAATCAGCTGATATGAACTGAGTATTTGCTTTTTACCTCCCAGCATTTTAAATACACATTTTTATTTAGTTTTTATTATTAAAATCACAATCTGCACTATCACTGTATCAATCAGAGAGAGGAAGTAAAGTGTTCAAATAGCCAGTTAAAGAAAAATAGTAGGATTCTGTTGTGACTGTTGATCAATATTTGTTAGCAACAACAGGAGACACTGTCAAAAAAAATAACATATTGCAACAGAAATTTCTTTTAGACTGTGATGTTATCTCTGAAAACAAGCAATAACATTTTAACAATAAGGAAATATCACTGTTATTCTGTCTTGTCAAACACTAGGACTTTACTGTGACTCCAAATAAGCAATTTCTTTGGAAATTTACAGAGACAGTTGTGGTACAGTAATATGGACTTTGCAGCAGGCGAATGGGGAAAACTGTGACAACCAATAGAAGATGCTTTTGCACGCGCACACACACACACACACTCACACACACACACACACACACACACACACGCACACAATCAAACTGCACCCAAAGCAAAGCGCCACAATGCTGTGTGGTCTCCCACAAATTACCCCAGAAAGCAAAACTCATTAAATTTATGTGGTGCCATGTAAGTGGCAGACAAAGTTCCATCTGAACAATAAACTGATGAGGCAGTAACTTCTTAGCCTCAGAACAATTGGGCTACACTGGGTCTGTGAGTATTAGGGCTACTACAGACAACAATTGTCTTAACAATGCAGTGTGTAGTATATAAACTTTTTTGTTTGATAGTGTAGTTTAAAATTGGGGGGTGGGATAATTATTTGCATGTTAGTTTTTATTTTTGTTTTATTGTTTTATTTGTGTTAGCCAAACAGAGTTTCAAGCTAAATAGGCATATTTTAATAACTGTTTTTTAAATTAAGGTGGATGTTAAAAAGTTAATAATTTATTTATTACATTTGTCAGGGCCTGCCTGTGCTGTTAGTTTGGTGCTCTGTTCTCCTTTTCTTGCTCTCTCCTCCTCAGTGGTGTGTCTGAAGTCAGTGCCCTGCCTTGCTATACTGGAGGCGGGGTTTCCTGGGAGCTGATTGCACATCTGGAGAGGATGTTTGCACCTGTTGCTCATCTCATTTTAGTGGGCTTCTTAAGCAGAAGCAGGCCATACAGTCAGCGCCGGATTGTCAGTTGAGTCATGTTAGTAATCAGCGCTGGTGTTACTGCCTGCCCTGTCGTATTCTTTGGTTATACTATTCACCTGCTTCTCCTGTCTGCACAGATCTTCAGCTGCCCACTGGATTGAGTGTTTTTGCTGAGCTAGGTGAGAGTAAAGAGTAGTGACAGCGGCGAGGCTTGTTTGGAAACCAGAACCCCTCTAGATCTGGAGATTCCCCTGTTCTGTTTCAAAACCACATTGCATCAACTTGCGAACTTTCTATCAGAATCCTACGTTTTGAGCCCCACCCAGTCACAGACAACATTACTTGTCAGGGTTCTTTCATGTCAGAATGTTGTTTAATTAAAGAACCAGTTCTATTCCCAGCCAACCTACATGAATGCATTTTTAACCAGTATTAAATGTTTTTGACCACTAAAACATATGAAACTTTGCACTTGTGTGTGCTACTAAATTATTTTTGTGTTACTGAAATATTTTGCGGGCTAGTACTAGTGCAGCCACCTAATAAAGTAAGCCCACAGCCCTGGAATGACATGGTCAATATGCTTAATAAAAGACTCAAGCCATTTTGTTTGGTGGTTTGCCCATGTCTTACAATTATAAAACATATATACATGTAAAATATACATGCAATATTATAGGTGTACATAACACTATTTTTCCAAGAAACGTTTGAAAAAGAAGAAAAAAAAATCAAATAGCATTTTTTATGCTTTGCTGAGAGAATTTATGGAACTGTCAGGAGTGCCCCCCCAAAAAAAATTTAATAAACTCATTCCTATGCCCGTGCATTTATCTCTGCATTAGTAACAATTATCTTTGCACTGGTAACAATTACCCATGCATTGGTAGCATTTATTTATGCACTGGTAACAATTATCTGTGCACTGGTAGCAATTGTTTATTCATTGGTAACAATTATCTATGCACTGGTAACTATGCACTGGTAATTATTATCTATGCACTGGTAACATTAATCTGTGCACTGGTAACAATTATCTATGTACTGCTAACAATTATCTATGTACTGCTAACAATTATCTATGCACTGGTAACAAGTGCCAGTCAACCTACATTATTGCATTTTTGACCATTATTATTTGTTTTTGATTGAAAACATATCAAAATTTGCACTTGTTATGCTTGATAAAAGACTCAAGCCATTCTGTGTGGTGGTTTACTCATGTCTTACAATTATAAAACATATACATATGTAAATTATAAATGCAATAATATTAGGTGTACACAGCACCCAAGAAACATTTGAAAAAAAAGAAAGTAAAAGATCAAATAGCATTTTTATATGCTTTGCTCAGGGTATTTACAGTATGAGTCTGTCAGGTTTCCAATATGTGTCCCCCTGATAGTGAATTCATTCTTACGCCCTTTATTATTTGATCTCCTGCTGACTAACTGCAGTGCAAAGAAAATCTTACTGCTGTGCTTGCCAACATGGGTTTCTCCACCAAGTACTAAGTCATGCTTGGCTTGGGGATCAAATACTTATTTCACTCCATGACATTCAAATCAATTTATAACGTTTATGATTTTGTCTGGAATTTTGGTTGGTTGTGGTTTTGTCTCTCTCCAATGAACGAAGCTACCATAAAAAAATTGACTCTGTCCATTTCTTTTAAGTTAGGAAACTTAGAAATTCAGCAGGGGAACAAAAAATTATTTCACCCACTGTACAAACAAAATTATGAACAGTACTTTATGCAGAGGCATATCAAAAAGCTTTAAGTCAAGAATTCTCAGTAAAAAACATCTAATTTCCTCTTCCTTTACTGAGACAACAATGTGTAGTTTCAGAGTTTAATCTTATACAAAACACCCACCATGGTGTCAAAACTGTATCACATGTATCATAACCATCTCAAATTCCACTGCACTTAACATTCAGAATAGGAAGTATGTTTGGATTTTCTTTCTTCTCCCTTTATAGAAATAGCAGGATATTACACTTCACATGTAGAGAATTATGTTTGTCTTTTTTTGCCCTCCGTCCACAAATTTTGGAAACAAGCAGTTATGAGAAGAGGAGACTGAGCGCTCTATTAGCAATGGGGGGATATAAACAGCCCTGGTGGGGGTTTTAAACATTCCCCTGCCTCCATTCACTCTAATATGTTATTGAAAGAGGCGATACAAATGCACATCATAGAGACATGAAATATGAGACAACATATTCCTGAATTGATTGGAAACTCAACTGAAAACCTTTATAGGCAAAACATAATGTGACAGGACTTAATGTGACCAAACACACATACAATAAATTAATCAATATTGATAAGTTTAGGAACAAATTTTGTTATTTCTTTACGGTTTTACTTTCTCTCTTCTATTCCTCTTTACATAGTTGGGGCAAATTGTCACCCTGTTTTGACAGAGGTTCCTCCCGTTTTTGAATCATATATCATAACCCTGTCTATTTTTGCTAGGAAAATTATGTGAATAAATTTATTGAAACATGCAAACATAATGAGAAAGCAGTGGCATTGTATCGGCACAAAGAAGGCAAGCAGTGCTTGCCTTTATGTCTTTATACAGACATAAATTAATAGACATAATTTATGTCTATTGATTTAATATTTATGTGAGGTGAGCTGCCGCTGGCTCCTCTTTTCACTGCTCTGAGATCAGTTACAATCTGTGCATTATATGGAAACACAGCAAGCATTAGCAAGTAAATGAGCTTCAGCGGTTTATCAACATAACAGGTGAGCTTCCTCTTGTTAATTGCCTTGGCCGATATGTGTAATATGGAGAAGATGTAGTGTAAAAAATTTGTTAATAACTCTTTTTCCACATTAGCAAGAAGCCCTGGAAAGAGGACAGCAGCTCTGACCATGTTTGGTCTAATAAAACAGGAAAGTTGACCAGGTGCAGCTCAGCAAGCACTTTCAGATTAACATCTTTGAGAATGTCTAAATGTAATGCATTTTTAACCAGCTGCTTTGCCAAAACGCCACCTTAATTTTTCATTAATGTATATTCATTTATAATGATCTTCTTTTAACTGTTGACTCAGGTTGTTATGCTGTCTTCGTTTTTTAGACTTGACTGCTGCCTTTGACATGGTGGATCACAACATTCTTTTGTCAAGCCTTGAACATGTTGTGGGTCTTAAAGGCACAGTCTTGTCGTGGTTTAAGTCTTATTTGAGTGAGAGGTCTTTTTCTGTAGCCCTGGGGGAATTGTCCTCTTCCACAGCACCTTTTTGTTGTGGTGTACCTCAGGGGTCTATTTTGGGTCCAGTTTTGTTTACATTGTAAATGCTGCTTTTCGGATGGATTTTTAGAAGTATAATATTCATTTTCATTGTTATGCTGACGACATCCAAATTTATTTCCCTATGAAAGTGGATGCTTCTGTCTCACTGCAGCCCCTGTTTAACTGTCTTCATGATGTCAAAGACTGGCAAACTCAGGATTTTCTTACTTTAAATGAAAACAAGACAGAAACTATTGTGTTTCGAAGTGGTATCCCGGTGGATAAGTTAGCTCATATCCTTGGTCCTCTTGTTTCTTACTGTTCCTCAAGCGTTAGAAATCTTAGAGTGTTTTTTGATAGTCCGTTTAAACTTGAGAAGCAAGTGAACACAGTTTTAAAAAGTAATTTTTATTAGTTACGGCTAATTGCCAAAGCAAAATCCTGCCTTCCTCCAAAAGACCTTGAAAAACGTATTCATTCTTTCATCACCTGTAGATTGAACTATTGTAATTATCTATATTCAGGTCTTAAACGATCATCTCTTTATCGTTTGCAGTTAGTCCAAAATGTTGCTGCACGCCTTTTAACAGGTACCAGAAAGCATGATCATATCACTCCAGTTTTAGCAGGTTGACACTGGCTCCCCATCCACTTTTGCATTGATTTTAAGATTCTTTTACATACTTTTAAAGTTTTAAATGGAATGGCACCCAGCTACCTAGCTAAGCTGCTCAATCTGTATAACCCTAATAGACCACTGAGATCAGCTAGCCAGATGCTCTTAGTGCAGCCGAGGTCTCATTTTAAACATAGAGGGGATCGGGCTTTTGCAGTCACAGGACCCTAGACAATGGAATAATCTGCCATTTCATATTTGTACTGCAGAATCTATACTGTCATTTAAATCCTCTCTAAAAACTTACCTTTTAACCTTGGCTTTTAATTCAAGTTCAGTTTGAGTCGCATCAGGTTTTATGTTGTGGTATTTCTTGTTTTTAGCTTGTCATTAGTTATATTTATTTTATTGCATCAATTATATTTATTTGTTTTTATGACTTATGTTATGCTCTATCTATTCTTATTGTCTTATAGATTCCATCTTGTCTTATCTTGCAGTCAACTTGTGAAGCACTTTGGTCAACTCTGTTGCTTTCAGATGTGCTATATAAATAAAATTGACATTGACGTTGACGTTGACATTGATATTATAAGGGGTAGGGGGTAGAAGCCTTCCATCACCTAGCCCAGTCTGCCAATCCAGAGACAGCGACTTCAAACTGGAACAGAGTCCAGCCCTTCTCAAGACTGGTTCCAGGGCCCAGGCTGTGTATTAAGGTGAGCTCAATGCACAGCCTGAGCTCCCGATATCTAGTTGGTATCTCTCAACCTCACACACTACCTCTGGTTCACTTGATTAAGTCAGCACATAGATGAAGGTCAGTCTATGGACGCTCTGCTCAGTAAGTGAGTAAGAGACAACTCAAGCAGACATGGCTTTAACTCATAAAAATGAATAAATTAAATGTCTGTGACAGATATTTTTTTCTTTAATAATAAGACACACAAAGACTAAGAATATGTTTATACATTCCTAAGATATTTATAAACATAATGTAGTCAACTGGATCTCTCAAATTTTTTATGCAGTCACTCTTCAATTTGCCATGAAAGACCTCAAGATCATGGTGTTCAAACCTTCTGCCATTTTCTGCGATTATATAACGTTAAATATATATTCCAACCACAGTTTGTTCATCGTTTATTGTCCTATTGACAACCACACTAAGAGCTTAAAATGTAATCTATAACAAACTGTAAAGTGATAATGAGAAAATCAGAGAGAACCAGTCAAGAAGCTTTAACTTTAAGACACTAAGATTATAACAAGCAGACAAAGACACATAAAAGAACCTGCACTGCTCACACGCATACACAGGTTGATCCTGAGATGTGTTTCAGCTGGCACCTGTTTTGGAGGGAAATGGTCTGTGACAGACATTACTGCAACACACACACTCTGAATACAAATGTAATGTGCCCTTCCTAAAACCAAATCAAGGTTACACAAAGGAAAAAAGAAAGAAAGAAAATGAGGTTGGACCATCAGCTTCACATCCTGTACACCTACAAAGCCTTAAAGCCTGAAAGATGTATTGCAATAGGTGTACAAAACACAGAAAACACAGTGTTTCATTCTCTGAATGAAACACTGATATTTTCTTGATATCAAAACTAAACATACCAAAACTAAACATAAATTAAATAGTGTGACCATCAAGCATCTTTAAGGGGAATTCTATCAAGAACAGGCTTGCAAAGACAAATGGGTGTGCTCCATCATACTGACGTAGATCACTTAATGAAATAAACAGTGAGTTTCTGTCATGGTCTCTGTGTTTTGTGTTGTTTTGGGGATTCAAATTCTTAGTATATTTGAGCTTTACTCTTATTCTAGTGTTTAGAGTTTAGATTGTTTGTTTGTTTGTTGAAGTTAGGATTCCTGTTTTGACTTGTAATCAGTTTTTCTTCCTCTGATACTGTTATTGAGTCTTTGACTCCTGTTTTTATTTTAGTGTTGTTCTAGGTATGGGTTTCATTTTTGGTTCTATGCTTAATTATTGATGCAGTTTTAGTTCCCTTTAGTGTTTCCCTCTGTATTCTCTCTGTCTTGTTCATGAGCTTGTGCCTTCTGTGCTGTCTGTATAAGAGGTATGTTGTGTTTTTTAGATTATCAGTCCCAGTGTGACATTAGGAAAACCTGCTGACAGAAACACAGTAAATAAGGGGCACAGCTTAGATGTGCTTCTGCATTAATTCAGTTTCTCTATGTCCTCTGAAGAAAGACATACTGTTCTAAGAGAGCATAATGGAGTTTCCAGGTGAACACCTAGCACATTCTGGTATATATATACTGGTACTAGTACTGTATATAATACTGCTGTATTTAGAAAGAGGGAAAGAAACATTAAAAAAACCAGGCATCATTAAGCATTTGCATTGAAAAATGGGACATGGATAATGAATGAAGAACGGATGACATAGAAACACTTATACATAAACAAACTTTATTTTACAACATGTAACTGATTACTTCCTTTTGATTGAAAGGGAATTTTCTCCTTCCCACTTTGTTTTCCATTTTCAGTCAGGTATCAATTATCCAAAGTTACATATGGGAATATCCGGAATTACAGAATATGGAACCAAATGGTGTTATGGTAAATAGCTTAAACATTAATGTGCTAATGAGACAATCTGCCATTACAAAGAAAGTTCAGTTTAGTTAAACACAGTTAAAGTGAACACAAGTGACGTTTGAATATTATAATGAAACCTATTGTAACTACTGCAACTATTGTTGCATTTTGATTGGTACTGTACATGTGAAAAGTGTCTCAGGCTCAAGCACTGGAATACCATTTTAACACAAGATTGGTGTGTTTTTCTCCATGTTCACGGTTTCATTACTAGGTAAGAAATTAGTGTACAAGAAGGATTTTTAGGTCATTTATCAGGGCTGACGAGTTTCCTTCTGATCCTGAAACCACACTGCTGGGAACAGGCTGTCATGTACCACTGTGTGGCAGGAAGGTTTTTGGACCCAACATGCAGGACTCGAGAGACTTGACGTGGACTCAAAAGAAAAACAGCTTTAATGCCAGAGTTGTTCAAAATACAAATGGAAAATGCAAACAAGGTCGAGCTGAAGCCAAGAATACCAAACTATGAATCTAGGGAAACAGAACTAAGGATCACACAGTATGAGGGAGGTTGCAACAATGAAGGGAGGGTTACTCAGACAATAACTACTCAAGAGATAATGATGGAAGAAGAAACAGGTGGGAACACTGCTTTGGGCAACTAACATAACAACTTGAGGGCAAGTAAAAGTAAACACAACACACAGAAAAGAACAATCACCAAAACCCAAAAGGAAAACAAAACAAAATAAAAAAAAACAAAACAAAAAAAACAGGGAGAGAGACACAATTGAATGTGGAGACAGGGTCCCCCAGGTTATTTGAGTTTGAGACCCCTGCTCTAGAGGTTCCGGTGGAGACCCTCAGAATTAGGTGGTATGGAGCCCTTGACCTCAGACTTTGGCTCATGTGCAGGCGGTGAGAAACCGACAGACTTAGGATCAGGTGGTGTGAGACCCTCAGGCCCTGGAGAGGCCTGGATACAGTACCAGTCAAACGTTTAGACACACTTCCAAACTGGTACTGTACATGCACAATGAACAACTAGTAAATTCAGTTCAGGAGCACTATATACAGTCTCTAAGTGAGCCAGCTGAACAGTCTTTGAATCAGCAGACACGGAAACCTAAAATTCAATATATGAGTAAGCTGGCTCCATAACATGGAACTAATCCTGTGCACTACAGGATTTAAAAGCATGTAACACAGACCTGGAGTTGAGTTTATCTGGTGTAGCTGGTGTAGTCTCTAATACTGGTGGAAAGACACTTTCAGTAGGTACTGACTCCAAAGCCAGCATTACTCATACTCTTTAAATTTGCTGATTCTGCACTGGAATACATCTTCCTCTTGAAGAACTTTGGCTGGATCAAAAAGGTTTGAATTTTGATGTTGTGTTCCAGAGTTTTTCAATAAAAATGACTTAGCAAATATGAGTTAGTAAATATAATAAATGACAAAAAAAATGACAAAAAAACCCAGAAACATTATTAATATTACAAAAGCGCAAAGCTTGTAAACAAATTATTATCCAAACAAAAGTAATCACAAAACCCACAGAGAAACTCGGTGATATTAACGTCTGCCTGTTGACGTCACTGAGTGCACTGGCATCATCAGAACTTCACTGCCTTTGGTTTATTCAAGAGCAAAACTGTTAGGCATTTGCGTGTCTGTGCATTGCTCTTTCCATTGACCTGAGTGAAATTCAAAGATTCTCCACTCATCTGGAATTACTGAACAGACTCTGTGTTTGTGCAGGTGCCCTCCACAGTAACCAGCACTAAGCTTCTCTACTAGGGTAATAACAGGCTGTGTTAATTTGTATACACAAACATACACACTTGTCACAACAATACAAACAGTATAATGAAATTGGTATTTGTTGGAGTAGCAAAGCCACCTGTGCATACAAAGCGCCTTCATCCAACACCAGCATCACATCAGCACTCAGCTGATATACAGTACCAGACAACACACTAAGTGTTTTGACTTGATAATTGGAGATATAACAATATGCAACAATCACCATTTTCAGCAAAAAGCTGCAGAAAATAAGTCAGCCATTCACAGCATTGACTATATTGGCACATATCTGGCACAAATTCATCCCATATTTTGATATGTTAA
Organism: Andinoacara biseriatus; assembly: GCA_015108635.1. NCBI lineage: Eukaryota > Metazoa > Chordata > Actinopteri > Cichliformes > Cichlidae > Andinoacara > Andinoacara biseriatus. The sequence goes on along the minus strand of VUQJ01027595.1, from coordinate 1,611 downwards.
ATAGGTATTCTCAGTTTTTGTTATGACCTTAAGAAGCAGCTACTTTGGATGTTAACATGTAACTTCTCAATAAGGTTGTAGGAAAGTCCTGTTTCATTAGAGTTAAACTTCCAGTCAGAGTTCTCATGTTCAGCCACTGGTAAACTGACATTTCATGAATTAATGATACCTCACACCATCTAGCCATCGCACACAGATTATAACACTTCAGAGCTGCTTGGCATGCAAGAAGAGTTTTGAAATTATTAAGACCAGATCTTCAAACAATGCAATAGCCAAATGCTGTTCTCCACTGTTTCTATGAGGAAAAAAATGTGGAAAATTGTGTGTGCTCTAATGTTACGGAATCACCATCTCCATACACACAATGCACACAGGCTTCCGTGTCAACAGTCACACTTCATCAGCAGGAAAAGAATGAATCATGTTTTACCTGCATTTCAGGGTCCAAGACCAGAAGATTCAGCATGGAGAAGATCAGGAGACAGGTGCCATAAAACAAAAGAACAGAACAAATATAATTAAAACACACATATTTACATTTCTAAAGCATCCAAAGCCTTTCAAGTGCCACACATTTTATTCCCAAAATATAATAACAAACCAAAAACGTTTTTGTTTGTTGGTTTGCTTCTTTTCCTCCTTTGCCCCTTGCCTAACACTCTCACACAGAATAACGTTTCATTGCATGTTTATCGCTCTGACAAAAAGCATCTACTGTTCTGTAAATCCATATATAGACAAGTCTCATCTTAAAGATTGTGTGTAGACACATAACGAATCAGGTTCAAGTTTTATTAATTATATTGTGTTAACTAAAAAAATGGTTTTAGGGAATGTTGTGCTTTTATTTTTTTAACCTTTTAAAAAAAAAAACATATTTAGATTTAACTTTATTCCTAGCTGTGTTTTGGCAGCTCATGTCTGATCTTATTAAATTAAGCATCATCACTGTGCAACAAGAGATACTAGAAGTAATAGTTTTCATCCCAGCAGCAGTATTTTATAAAAGCTAATTATACAAGTATTAGCATGGAGGAAAACAAGATAGAAAGTGATTAGATACACAGAAATAGAAAGCAGATAAAATCGGATACCTCTCACAGGGGAGAGTTATCTGTAAAATTAAAATATATCTATAAGGAAGAAAAAAAAAGCTCAGCTTGGTTCACAGATAAGATATTAGACGGTGTCTCTGCTAGTTTATCCCTACAGGTATGAGGCTGGCTGAGACAGCTTAGTCATATTAACGTATTAACAGATAAGTTTTTAATCAGCTTGATGCTGAAGCCCATTTTTTTCCATTTTTTTTTTTAAATTCAGTGAGAATTAAATGTAAAAACAAACAAACAAACCAATACACTGTGGTGGTTTAAAAAAAAAGTATTAGCAGTAAAGCAGATGGATCAGTGACCTTTTGCATATGAATGAATAATCATCCATATGGGGAAAAAAAACAGTTTGCAATAGTTAGATAAAATAATACAAAATGTCTGAATGTAATGTAAAAGAAAATGAACTGAAAAAACAAACAAAAACAAATGCAGGCAGTAGTTATTTAAAATGATCTACAAGAACACACTGAGAACATATCTGATTTATTATTAATTA
>VUQJ01027591.1:16887-30737 GCA_015108635.1 Andinoacara biseriatus | reverse complement strand
GTCTATGCATGAGACTGTTGAGGTGTACATGGATGACATGGCTGAGATCACCTGCCAGTACAACTTTACTGACACTGACAACGAGCACAGCTTTTACATCCAGTTGTTTGTGGTGAGTACTGCTGGCCCAACATGAAAACTGACACTCACACTGTCTGGAACCATCCAGCTGCAGATGCATGAAGTCTGAAAGCAGTTAACCTCACCATTAGTGATCCCTGAGCTCATTTTCTTGTTGCAACATCAAACTTTTGCTTTATTTCCAGAGATTTCTTTGTGTCCTGTTTGTAAAATAACACACTCCCACGTTTAGAGCTCATCAATAATTTGAGGAAAATATATTTTAGATTTTGATCGTGGTGGGGGAATTACTTTGTAGCTCTGCTGTCATTGAAGACGGTGATCCGATACAAGCCAGCTGTCGTCATCAGATTTTTGCTAAAATTGCTGCTTCTTTGGTGATAATATTATATTTGAAATGTTCTGAAATGTGGCACAAATATTCTTTGGGTAAGATACTACAAAACAGGTAAGGTAGAATTAAAAAAATTTTAAATTTAAATAAATTTTCGAAAATTTTGAGAAGTACTGTACATTGATGTCTACCTTTTAAACCTTACTCCTGCCTTATTCCTAGGCTGACTCTTGCAAAGCTCTACAAAATTCTTCAGACAAATGTTTTTGAAATTTTTTTTTCACAAATTTTTTAAATTTTGAAGATAACCAGTACATTCATGTATAACATTTAACATGTAATGTATAACATTATTGACTTCTACCTTATTTATTGGCAAAAAATTTTAAAACTTGCTCCAAATATTCTTTGGCCAAATCTATACGAAATGCTGCAGATGAATTGCTGATTCTTTACTTTTTTAGTTTTTACGAATTTTGTTTTAATTTTTCAAGAGATTGCTGTTCAACTTTAATCACTACTCCTCCCTTATTTATTTGCTTATTCTTCTGAAATTTTTCATGAATATTCATTGGGCAAAATATTGCAGATACCGTAGATTTTCCATTTTTATTTTTATTTTTTCTCAATTTTTCAAACATTTTTAAGAAATATTATTCTTATACCGTCCCTATTTATTGGTAAATTCTACAGAATGAAGTTTTTTAATTTTCTACTTTTTTTGCAAATTTTTGAAATTTGCCAGTTGAAGTTTGTTCTACTGAAGAGAACTCTCAACTGATATCAAGGACCACCGTGCTAGCAAACAGGCCGGCGAGTAGAAAAACTATTTAGCAACAGCTGAACAACAACCGAACACATGCTCCCTACTGTGTGTCCTCCTGCAGAAGGCTGCACGTGACGGCTCACGGACGCGGATCTTTTATAGTGACGCCAGTACGCAAGTGGTTGATGATAACACGGACTACAGCGGGCGCATTGAGGTGGTTTCGGACCAGAAGGAAACCCGAGTCTCAATCCAGAATGTCAGACTCTCTGACGAGCGGGAATTCTTCTGCCAGGTTAGCGGGCTGGCTGCTGGGAATGCTGAGGGCAAGACCCACCTCAGAGTGTTTGGTAAGGAAGCTCACAACACAAGTCAATCTTTAGGCTTTATCTTTAGTTATTATAATGACTACAGTTGTTTTTTTTTCTTCTTCAGCTCCTCCAGATGCTCCAGTGATTGAGGCTGTTCTTACTGGAATATCTGTGACTAATGACATGCTTTCTAAAGTGAGTTTATTCAGTTTTAGACACTGAAATTTGCAAATCTTTGCTATTACAATGTGAAGCGTATGAGAGTCACTGAAACAATGAAATGACCAGGTTAAAGATAGTAAAACGTTCTCAATGTGACTCTCAATCCAGGTCGCATCATGTGAGACACGAAATGGTTTCCCCAAACCCAACATCACCTGGTACAGGAACGACGAGCGACTGATAAACGAACCAGGACGTAAGTACAACCTGTAGTTCGGTCGTCACGTCTGATTTGGCACGTCCGCCGTTAATCTCCCTGGTGTTACCTTTGCTTTAAATTCACTTTTCTCCCGTTTAATTTTAGTTTCAGATACCGATAGAGCACTAAAACAGGAAAGCCTTTTTGCATGGCCTACAGACGAGTAGGAAAGGAATGTGAAGAATGTCCATCCACCACTTTAGTCTGTGTTTCTGTATGTCGGCTGCCTCTGACAGAGTCCAATACTAGAGGAATAAACTACCTGCAAGCTGTACGAAAACATGTTCCCAAATTGTATCTGTGTCTATCATGTTAGCAATGCTAGCTTTTTGTGACTCTTAGCCTTGCTGCTTCTGTTCCTTTCCATTCCACTTGTCTCCTAATTTAAAATGTTTTTATCAAAGGTAAACAAAACAAACAAAAGTTAGTAGATCAAGAATAAGTGCCACACTGTTGCACGTACATTAAGCACGAACATTAAACTATCACTACACAGCGATAGTTTTTTTCATTTTTTATTTTTGAGGCAGAAATGTAAAGGCGGGAGAGAGACACAGAGAGAGAGCAGAGATAGTTTAAGTTGTATAGATTACAGGGATTTTCAGTGGCAGATGAAATCACGCTCTGTAACTCTTTCCATGAACAAGGACTCGCACAGGAAAAGACGCGCACTTTACAGGATTGTGAACATTAGCAAACCACGTGCACTTTGTTCAGGTCAACTGATTGCGTGATCTTTTGTTAAACACTTATCTCTGATTGCATATTTAAAGCTCTAGCATGTGAGAGAATTGTTTAATTCTAATAACGGTGTTGGTGCTGCGTATGCTAATATTTAGTGTTGTCCACTGTCCAGGTGTAAACCTGTTGATCCTGAGCACTCTGGAGTCCAGTGGCTTCTACAGCGTCCAGAGCACATTGAACTACAAGGTGGTGAAGGAGGACAAGGATGCCCATTTCTCCTGCGAAGTCAGCTTCTTTGTGCCGGGAGCTATCAGGACAGTCAATTCCCAAAGCGTCAACATCACTGTTCACTGTGAGTTAACACTGAGGATTTTTGTATCGTCATGAAGACTCAGAACATTAATTACACGCCATGATTCAAGAGCTTATAGAGCCACCTTTAGTAGCAATAATTTGAAGTAATTATTTCTGATGTTATCAGTCTGTCACATTATTGTAGAGAAATTTTGGCCCACTGTTCTTTACAAACCTTGGGTTAATTGAGGTTAATTGAAGTTTGCAGGCATTCATTTATGCACAGCTCTCTTAAGGTCCCACCACAGCATTTTAGTCAAGTTGAGGTCATTAATTTGTGCAATACAGCCAACTACAAGAAAAATTGTGAATTGTGATGGATCATGAGCCAGACCGACACCGACGATCTGGTCTGTTTTTATAGTATTTGTTGTTAATAAGTTACTACTTTTTATGTAGGATCATAACAGAAATATTGACACCTTGAATCTATATTAAATCCTATAACTTTGTTTTGAATGTGGGTAATCGGCTTCATCCTCAAAGGAAGCTGTTTGTGTTTCATTTTGCTGTAATAGATGCTAATTCGTTTAAACTTGCACTCAGCCGGTGGAATATTCATGAGACGCACATCAAAGGAGCGCCGTGATAACCTGTTAATGTTTATGTGAATGTTTATTTCACGTGTTTAAAGCAAACAAATTGTACAGAATGAAGAGCGGACTTCAACCAATTCTCAGCAAACAATCTAAATGGACAAAAGAAGTGTTTCTGGAAGCTCCTGCTATCACTGCTCACCATTTTAACCAGGCTCCATATCAGCGATGCTCCAGGAATCATCCTACGATGCTGTTTTACAGTTATAGCCCGATTTATTGTTTGACCTTGTCTTACTAAATATAAATATCAAACCAAATATTTCAGTTTCCATCATCTATAAGAATGTTAACAGCCTCATTATCTCCTCTTCCCTTCATTAGTCCACAGTTGATGCTCTGGCAGGCAGAGAAACGCTGTCAGCGTTATGGAAATGGTCTTGTAAAGTGACTTTAACAGCTCGCTGAATAAGCCTGCTTAATTTGATTTTGTGTGTGCATACAGACCCCACCACCATGGTGGAGCTTTGGAAGGAGTCGCCCAAGGGCTTGGTCAAAGAGGGGGATACTGTGGAGCTACGTTGCCAGGGTGATGGCAACCCCCCACCGCCCTTCATTTTCAACAAAGTACAAGTAAGAATGGATGGCCTTTTCTCACCCTACAAGTCCCAGAGATAGAATGGCTGACACACAAGAGACATGTAGGGAATGTTTTTGATATGCAGAGCTCGCAGGGACCCATGTAGACACGAGTGTGCAAGGTCTGTGAAGACTCTGTCAGCTCTGACCCTGCAGGTCCAGGCTGGGCTCTGAGACCGGAGGCCACAATGACAGGGCTCATGGCTAGGACTCATTCCCATGTCAGACACGCACTCATTGTATCTACAAACAATGCAAAAACTCAGCTTACTGCCATTTTAACTTTGTGGTTGTTGACTTAGACAGAGGAGAGTAATTTGAAGAGATTTTCTTCTTTTGCTCTGAAAAGACACTAAGCCGCGATCACAGCGTGAGGTTCATTACATTTTAAACTGAACTGCTCCTTCCTGATCGCACCAGCATTTGCGAAGGTGAATAAAAACAAAGGATATACGTGCAGTAATGTGTTAAGTTAAACTTGATTTCTAAGTTTGAATTGGTGCTCTTGATTCGAGACAATTTCTGTAATATCACAGAAATCGATCTTGAGAAAAACGTTAATTACTCACCCCGTCGGTTTTGCACTGTGAGGAATAAATGTGACATTTTGTGTGTTTTTCCTTTTGTTTTCATGTATGTACACTTGCTTACTGTTTGGCCACGTGTGCTTATTATTAATGGATTCAGACAAATGGGGGCTGCCGCTGTAGCTGTGCCTTCAGAAGTTTAAAGTTGGTCAGTAAATCTTACATTGCTGGGGGGAAAAAAGCCTGAAACAGTAGGTTAGAAGAAAGGATTTGCTTTGAATGTTTTCCATATTTATGGGAAAAATATTCATTTCTGCACCTTTTTAGTACTGATTTACATTTTATGTGGAAATACGGCTCAAAGCAGCTTCTCCAAAGCACGTGTGATCGATGACACAAAGAACCCGCTGTAGTGCCCGCTACTGATTTTACAGCAAAGCAAAGATCAACATTAAAATGAAAGTATTTGTTGCAGGAGCCTGATGTGTATTTGAAGAGCAGCGGCGACGTGTTGATCCTCTCCTCGGTGTTACGCAAAGATAGCGGCGTCTACCAGTGTCGCCCTCTGGACGTCGATGGCAGCATGGAGGTCAAAGGAGAAGTGTTGCTCACTGTGCATTGTAAGGAACATCGCAGTATACATAACAGTTTAATTATAAATGGGGATACTTTATTTCCATAATAATAAGACTTTTTTCTGATATTTTAGTACGACGGTCTCTCTCTCTCTCTAATGTTGATTCAAACTCAACGCGTCCTGTATTTACCATGGAGTAAATCCCATCAGCATAATCTCATTCTCAGCCCGCTTCTGTTAGAAAAAAGGCTCTTTTAATTCAAAGTATTTCATTCCAGATGGTTAGACGCTGCTGTTTTTGTTGGAATTTAAGCTGCTGTTATTGTTAAACCTTAAAAGCTGCCTAACAGCTCAATTGGCATAATCCCTGCCTGTCTTGGCAGACCTTTGATTAAGGACATCTGCAAAATTACTTCAGCTAAAATTACAAGTGATGCGTTTTGCATTTCTGTTCATTGGTGAGCTTGGTCGGCATATTTTTATTCAAAGCAAATGAAAATTTGCAGATTATTTTACTAAATAAATAACAGTCGTTTTAAACTGTGTTTGCTGTGTCCTATTTTGTTGTGTTCAGACTTGGATACAGCTGTTGTGGTACCTAAAGACTCAGAGGTAATGCTCATAGGAGAAGATTTGACTGCAACCTGCAATGCTCTGTCCTCCCTCCATACATCCACTGTGTGGTACAAGGTATGAAGCTCTAAAACAACTCTCTTGTGCTCTAAGTTACCTCATATTTTTGTAAGATTTAATTAGTCTTGTATGTATTTGGTAAAAAGTACAAATTTATGTCACTTCTGTTATTACAGTTCTCCCTGTAGGGAAGATGCATTTTTGACTGAAGAGTTTGTGCATGTTTTGTGTGGATTTGTGTAGGATGGGAAGCAGGTGGGTCATGGGAACACATTGCACCTGCACGATGCCACCTATGAAACAAGTGGAGTGTATAAATGTGAGGTGACCGTGGTCTCCCTGCCTGCCCTGCACACCAGCGGCTCTGTTGAAATCATCGTCCAAGGTCAGTAATCCTCTCAACCCCTTTTCGCTTTTAATGTATATGGAAACTTCCTCATAACGGGCTTGTGCATTCAACACAAAGGTGATCGAAAATTCAATTAAAATGAGAAAATTAAAAGAAAAGAGAAAACATGCATTCATTTTCTACTGCTATCACCAAAGCAAGTCTGGTGCCAGCAGGTGCAGTGATTTAAGTTCCTACAGCGTATCCTAAAGTTGTTGCAGTTAAAAACCTGTTGATTCTGTGGTGGTGGTGCACACACTCTGACCCAGTGCAGTCTGAGGGACAACCAGCGTTCAGCCGAACAAGGTTGAGCAATAACAGGTCTGTGATGCTGCTACGTGTCCAAGTAGCGTATGCAAGACTTTGTGCTGTTTTCTTTTATCTTTTTATTCCTGTTTTTAGATGGTGGGTTGCTCCGCACAAAAAAGTGATCACTTTCCACCTTTTTAACCTCCTCGCTGTTAGCCGGGGCCTTGAGTGTATCACCGTATCAGACTTCTAATTAAGTAATTTACCAATTCATTCTCAGCTTTTTGTGCAGTTGTATATTGCAGTAATAATAATACATGATTTTGCAGCCCATTCTCATCCCGAGCAACGAAAGAGGAGATATTTTTTCAAATTAGCTGGTGCGCCTTTACTTGACCTCCGGGCTAACAAATGTGTGACTTGCATCTTCACCATCCCTCCAGCCTCCCAGTGTGGAAGCTCTTGGGTTTCTGAAACAGGACTGTTATCTCTGTGCATCAGGGCACATGTGGCCTTGCTTCACCGTACACTGATGTGCCTTTACACACTATTTGAAAATGACTTTATTAATTTATGCTTATTGGTTCTTACAGCAGGTTCTTACAGCAGCCCTGAACCTGAGGAGCTGCAATGTCCAAATCACTCACATTTGACTTTGCAAGTTATTCGAGTAATTATGTTGAGAATTCACATCAATCATATGTTCCACCTTTGGCATGCTCCAATCAAACACCACCCTTTGCTAAAAAATACTTTCAGTAGCGAGAATGCATCAAACTATCCTTTTTCTCTTTCTGTTGTATGTGAGAAAGGGCGGCTCTGGACAACTTCAGACTTGATTCGCATTCTTCAGAGTTCACATGTCAAGTCAATTTTATTTATATAATAGATGCAAATATATAGATAAAAATCTCCTTTGGGTTGTGTCAGGAAGGGCATCCGGTGTAAAACTGCCAAATTGCTTTGGTGACTGAGCATAGCTTTATTAGTAGATCCAAAGTGCTTTCCAGGTGGATATATTTACATTCCAGGTCTCCAAAAAAAAAGAGAGAACAGTTTCAGAAGAAGTCAAACATAAAATATACACACATAAAAGTTGTCTCAGGCTTGACTGAAAGCCAGTGAAAATATGTAGGTTTTTGGAGCTGAAATTATCATTTGTTGAACAGGTGTTTATTTGGGCTGATGGACCATTCAAGAGCCTGGAGGCAATAACAGCAAAGTCCAAATGCCTTAAGTTTTCAGGCGAGAATGCAGAAGTGAGAGACGTTATTGGGAAGATGACCTCTGTGACCTGGAGGGAAAATATGGATTGTGAAAACAGCGTTGGATACGTGGATGTGTTTTTATTGCAGGCTCTTTATTGGACATGAATTGCCCCTCTGTTTTTACATCTCTCAAGCTGATTCGCCCTGAAAACTAATTACAGTAAATGTCAGGCAGGTGATTGGGTTCATCCTGAGTCTTAGAACTTGAAATAATAGAAAGACGTCATTAAAGCTGTGAGAATTTGGCCTCCCAGAAAAGAGAAAAACTGTGAAACATCTGAGTCTTTCATTTTGAAACACGGTATCACCAAGATTTACAAAAGCGATGTATTTTTTTATTCAATATGACCCAAATGAGCAGTAAGAGCACATGAACTCAGCAGGAAAGTGTTTATAGATGTTAAGACAGAAAGATGTTTCCCAAAGACTTCTGTAGGACCGGAAGTCTTTTAGTAACCACAGCTAATGCTTTCTGGTGGCTTTAGATAGAATGCAGGTTTTTACTGATACCTGCTGTATTGCTGTACTGTAGATAAGCAACCAAATGTATGTTACACTGCAAATGAGAAAACTAGTCAATGAAATGTGATGAACTGCATTTCTGTATGTGTGCTTCTAGGTGGTCCCCAGCTGTTGGGTGTGGAGCAGAAGGTCCAGCTGGAGGAAGCTGAAGGCAAGGTGGTGAACCTGAGCTGCGAGGCTCTGGGCTATCCACTGCCAAGCATCTCCTGGAACATCACTGGTAGCCAGGTACCCAGACTGCCTCACAGCACTGATTTATTTCACAGTGGGAGACGCCGTTTGTTGTATAATGGTCATGTGCAGTTGAGGCTAGCTTGATTCGTATTGTTTACATGTCAAGATGATAAGACTGCAGTTGTAGTGTCAAGCAGCTTCACTGCAGCACTGAAAGCACAGATAATTGGGTTGACTGTAATAATTATTTTAAAAAAAAATACAGTTTTGGAATGGAAATGTACACAGGTGAAGCAAGCAAGCAAAACTTTATTTGCAAAGCCCAACTCATTCCAGATTAAAGTGCAATGTGCTTGTATAAAGCATGAGCATCCACATAAAACTGCAGCACCAGTCACATGGACCCAGAGACTGATTGGCTTGGCAACCACAGTAAGCTAGAGAGGAGTGTGTATTCCAGTTTGAGAAGACGTGAAATTGGTTGCAAAGAGGTGAGCAGTGCTACACCAAAAACGGTAAGACTGCATTTGTTGCTGGCAGGTTGCCACAGTCGCCCGTTGTTTACATGGAAGACGCCAACTTGTCAGCAAACCAAGCAAGCCGGACAGACCGTTTGCCTTCGAAGTAAAAGTTGCACCTTCTAAAATGTGTTGGATGCTCTTTGAAAGCCTTTATTTTGAAGGTGAATGTTCTTCCTTTCTGGTTTGCTTTGTACTTTTTCAAGTGTCACAAGCTCGGAGAGTAAATACCGAGTGTTTGCAGACAAGTCGACATCTTCCATGCAAACTACGGGCGACTGCAGCAACTACCGACCAAAACGATCACGAGGAGGGTTTTTGGTGCAGCACCTCCAGCAAACGCTTACCAACGAGTTTGGGAATACACAGCATCCCGAGGATCCCAGGGGGTCACCGGTGTAGGTTAAAAATGGTTAAGAAACTGAAACAATGGTCCTGTGTGGGGAGACCAGCATTTCCACTACAGAGACTTTTTAAAAATATTTTTAAAACATATCATTTATTTTGATTACTGTTTTCAACAGGAAAGAAGTTCATCGGGATCTGCTGCACGAGCAGTTCAAAGGAAAATGTTATGTGCACTAGTTATGCTGCTGCTACATCCAAGATCATAGTCTGTAGTTTTTCACTGCTTGCTTTGTTAAATGACCTTCATTTGCAGATAGTTAGTGACATGGATAGTGAAGTGTCAGTAACAGGGAGTGTTTATGTCTCCACAGAACTGGCATGAAGTGGTGAACAAGGCAAATGAGCACATGACTCATAGCACGGTGTCGGTCAAAGTCACCTCGGACATCAGCGCTGTGTGCAACGCTTCCAACGACATGGGCACTGAAGTCAAGGCTTTCAGCATCAAAGCCAGTAAGAGCCTCCCTCTGTCACGTGCACTGCAACAGTTTAACAGTATAATGCATGCATTTTACATGCAACATGTTTTCCCACCGGCAGCACGGTGGTTAGCACTGCTGCCTCACAGTTGATACCATCTGGAAGGCCTGGGTTTGATTCCACCTTGGTCTCTCTCACTGTGTGGAGTTTGCATGTTCTCCCCGTGTGCGTGTGTTTCCTCCCACAGTCCAAAGACATGCATGTACTGGGGTTAGGTTAATTGGTGTGAATGACAGAATGAATGTGAGTGTGAATGGTTGTCTGTGACTCTGTGTTGGCCCTGCGACAGGCTCACGACCTGTCCAGGGTGTACCCTGCCTCTTGCCCTATGACAGCTGGGATAGGCTCCAGCCGCCTCCGCGACCCTGAAAAGGAGAAGCGGAAGTGAATGGATGGATGGATGTTTTCCCACCACTAATGTTTGCTTCTCCATGCTAATTTGGAGACGCTCTCTGTGTTAAAGGGTTATACAAATTTTCATTTCATCTTTTAGCCTGTTTAATTTCAGCTTTCATTCCCATGTGACATTCCCATGCCTCAGCTCCTGCAGAATATTTGGCTCCTGGTTAATTAAGGGAGTTAAAAAGTACCGATAATAAGTACTGCGAATTTTCCGATCTCTTTCAGGCAGCATCAGTACTGGAACTTGAAACTTATTTTGCTTTTGAAGTCTAAATTAATGCACATCTTCAGCTCACACTGCTTCTTACTTTAAATCCTCAAATATATATTTTTTCTGTTTATTACAGAACTTTGCTGCCTGATTTTATAATCATTTTGTATAAGCAAAGATTGGAAATGTTGTTTAGCTGGAAAAATCATTTGCTGATTATTTATAATGTGTATTTTTTTTTATCTGCGCAGTTGCAGAAATGAAACATTTTGCAGAGGCACTGCTGATGTGATGATTATGCTTTTTGAATTCACATGTAGGGCGAGCGTTCGAACATTTTCTTTATACTATAATCATTAGTAACGTCCCAATGCTCAGTGTAGTTTATGCATTTGTTCATACGTTTGAAACAGCCTGGACTTTCACCATGAATACTAATGATTTAAAAACAAAAAACAGAATAAGCTATATATAGGAATATGTTATGGGGCAGAGGTATACAAGGTGATGCTTGTGTGTTTATATTTCTGCAAATAGGTATTAAGAGTCTCAGCTCATCATTGTCATTGAGATTATATAAAACAGGCATAAGACTTTTCAAAATAAAATTTCTTTTTAGGGGTCTCGCTTTTTGGACACCAAGCCGAAGAATTGATTATCACATTTCAACGTAACACAAATCCGTCCCGTGCAGCAGCATCATAACTCATTATAGGCCTGCCTTATTTGATTAACTTCTTGATTTGTACCAGTCTCTGAATCGTTCAGGGTCAGGGTTAGGTCAACTTCCTTTCCCTCTTTCCAAATGGAAAAGCCTATTAAAGAAGAACTGTCAGGCCAGAATGCATCCATGAGGTGAAAGTATTATGTTCCCCATCCATAAAAAGCTGATTAAAAAATTTTTACCAATAAGGGTCGCCTCGAGGTCGTCTCCTTGGGCAGCGCTGCGCTGATGCTTTTTTTAAATCACCCAGTCCTGTTCTGTCCCCTTTGCACTTGTGAATCAGTGCACACTGGATCTCCTCCAGCATGTAAAAACATTGTCCTCCACTTTTCTAAACTTGAGTTTATTTTTGGAGGACAAAGTTGCAGGAACTGATTGATGAGTGAAAAAAATCACACACAGCGTTCACGTGGTTTTAACCAGGTGTCCTCCATCAGGATGTTTTGTATTTATAATCTGACCCTTGGCAATGAATTCAAAGTGCACGTGAATGTCCCCTTCAAAAAGTAGAACAAGCAAACAGTGAGCGTGCCCCCGGTCGAGCTGCAGACCTGAGGCCTGCAGTGGGATTCGGGTAACTTCAGGGTTAAACCTGAGTTTTTAGCATTATGAAGGTGGTTTACTTCTTACTGAAGTATATTGTCATGGGACCTTATGCTGTATACGGTTTTGTTGTAGATTAACAAAACCGCAGGAGGATCAAGACCAGGGGTATTCAACTTTTTCTATGGGCCAAATTGTCATGAGGCTATTTGCCATTTTGGGCCACACATTTCACGGGACTCTTATGCCTAGTGAATCTACAATTAAGACAAAGTACCACTACATTTTCAGCATTTTTATTTGAATCCCAGGCCACGTTTACACGACACCCTTTCAAAATGAAAACTGCTTCGTTTCGATCTCCCGTTTACACGAGAACAGAGTGAAAACGATGCGTTTTTGAAACGGGATCCAGAGTGGAGCGTTTCAGAAACGGGGGTCCTCGCACATGCGCACTGCGGTCGCAACCTTCAGCGAACTTCGAGTAGCGCGATTCACAGTCGATCTTTTCTTGCTTTTGTGCCGTTTTATTATTGGGTGTTGTGTGCAGCAGCTATCCAACCTCGTTGTGAGTCCACAAAGCCTCTCACAGAGGCCATTTTGTAAATAATGAACAAATCTTTGCAGTGGGATTTGGGATTTTCTCTGCAGTATTGTTGGGTCTTTACCTTTACCTTACAATACAAAGCGCCTTGACGCGACTGTTTGTTGTGAATTGGCGCTGTATAAATAAAATTGAATTGAATTGAATTGAATTGAATTGAATTGCAGCGCATCCTACTAAGTGTTGTGTAAAAAGCTTTGCAAAAAACACCGCCACCTTGTGGCCTGGCAATGGGAATTACATCGTTTTCATCGTTTCAAGCGTCTTCGTGTAAATACAGAGCGTTTCTCAGTGTAGACGAGAGGCCGAAACGCATCAAAACGACGCTGTTTCCAGTGAACACGGAGTCTTGTGAACGAGGCTCCAGTCAAATGACAGTAATAGAAGCTGTTGTCTGGCCTTCCGCCCCGTGCCGTTCTTCTTTTTGATTGTAATGACAGTTGGCAATCAACAATATGGTGCTTTACCGCCACCACCTGTAAGGAGTGTGAATTACATGCCGTCACATGTCACAGCTTCTTTTTTAAAGTTTTTATTTATTAATAGAGGGAAATTGGCAGTGGGCCGGTCCAAAATGACTGATGGGCCGGTTCTGGCCCTTAGGCCGCCAGTTGAATACCCCTGGTCTAGACTTTGTTTTCCCATGATTTAAGAATCGTTATCCCATCAGAATCCCATCATTAAGAAATATAAATTCTTAAATGCAAATGTATTCTTTGATTTTAAAAAATGTTTTTTTAAATACAATTCAATTCAATTTTATTTATACAGCGCCAATTCACAACAAACAGTCGCCTCAAGGCGCTTTGTATTGTAAGGTAAAGGTAAAGACCCAACAATACCTGTTTTATTGTTCTATCTCCCTCGATAGCCTCGGTGATCCTAAAACGGGGCTCGAATTTGTACCTGTGGACGTTATATAAAATTTGCCTGTGTTTATGCCTGTGTTTGAATTCTGTTTTTTATATTTAATCTTTAGGCTGCTCTCAGACCCTTAAACACCAGCAGCTGTCTATAGGGTCCCGAGAAGACTTTTGTGATCACACTTTATTTGAATAAATGTGGTTAAGACACAAACTAAATGGTCATTGGTCACCGTGTGGATGTTAATAAGGTTTAGACCACAACAAATAAGACTAAAGGTTATCACGAGTGCAGTGATTCACACCTATTCTGGCCTATGAACAAATGAAACAATGTCTCACTGGGATTCCAGGTCATCATGGATTCTCATGTTTCATATCAAAAGACAATAAACAGAAAAATTCCAGTGTGTTTTTGGAAAACCAAAGTATTTGATTTTTTTTTTTACATTTCTTTGTGTCTTAATAGCTGCTGCATTAAACCTTAGATTTAGTTAGACGTAAAAAAAAACCAAAAGAAGCCTGCAGCATCTGGAACTTTCTCTTGTTCCAGCTAATGAACTGATCTTTTTTAAGTGATCAAATATCTAACACGTAAAAGATCCCCAGTTCAGTGGGGTTGGGGGGTGGGGG